>JAJOOO010027990.1:0-21834 GCA_029582685.1 Solanum piurae
AAACATCTATAAACAAAAATAATTAAATAATAACTAGCTTATTTATAAAAACTTAATTTTAAAATAATACAGATTTTTGTAATCTTTCATTTCTTTTTTAACAATTGAAAAATAAAACTTACCTTAAAAAGTGATTCTATTTTTGTTGTTTTCAAATCTTTTAAAATAAACTTAATAAAATAAGAGAAAAGTCAAAATATTTAATTTATATTTATAAAATATTTCAACTCTAAGAATGGTGTAAAATTTTAAGTTCGATCAAAAATACGTGTCTACACTTATCTATATGTATTTGTGTCTATACAAAATTTCATTACTGTTGTTTGGTTCTATAATTTTTGTTTGTTTGTATATACTATATACAATTATTTTCCTTTATATTATCACTCACAATACTTTAAGCGAATTCATTGTATAATTTTCAATATTTATATACAACTGCTTAGACATTAAATACAATCACAAATAGAACCCGCAAAGGATGAAAAGAGTCGTTTAATTTAAATTGTTTGCGTATCTTTCTCTTCATGTCATACCCAATATTTCCCAACACAAATTGTATCATGTGAACCCCCATAATTTTCAATTGGGAAATAATCTTCTTTGGGGGTTTAGATTGACTAATTGTACACACTTTCATATTCTAAAGTCGTTTTGTAATCCTTTTTTATTTGAGACTGTAATGTAATTATAAAAAAGTTGATGTAAGTATGCAAACAACTATAACCGAAATACAAACAAGGTCCTATCTAGTATTTACTAGAGTATTTTTTTTTTTACTTTTATTTATTTTGAAATCAGATAAAATATTATTTGTTAAATCAAAGATTCACCTTATTTAAAAGGGTTTGAATCAAGAAGCCTAAATACAACCTTGCCATTTTCCATTAATTGTATTTATCTATGTTACGATCCAGACCGTCGTGATTGAGACCCACGCTAATTCTTCGGTGGGAGAACTATTACTACGACCCAACTAAACAATTTTAAGAAAACTAAAGTATTTAAAGATACAGAAGCAAGTTTAAATGATGGATAGGAACAGAGTTCCCATAAACTCCAAAAGTTTTAAATAAACAATTATACAAACTATTGCGGAAGTCAACCCCTAGAACCCGAAGGTCATTGTACCAAAACTCTACTAATCAACAAGTCTAAGAAAAGGGGGTGCAACCCCGAAACTAAACATACAAATAAATCTAACTATAGAGTCTGAGTCCGAAAAGAATGGACTAAACAATAGAGGATCCATGTCAGCCTAGAAGAACTAGTTCACCCTTAAATCCGATCTCGATCAGTAATCTCCTAACTAGGTTATGTCAGTAGCCGCCTGAGGATGCCCTGTACTCAACAAAGAAAGAGCAAGTGCAGTATCGTATCAGTATAGAAAACCATTGTGTACTGGTAAGATCGCGCGGTTATGAGCAACACAATATACACAAGCAATTACAACACATTAAGCATACAAATACAGAATACTGCGGAAAACAAAATGAAGAAAGGAGTGAGTACTGACCAAGTGACAAGCCACGGATCAAGAGGGTGGTGAGGGGTTCTATCTATTTTATTTTTTTGATAAAAAAATAATTATATGGATATATAAATTTTGAGCATTTTAATTATAAGATTAAATATTAATTTAATAGTTGAGGAGATTCTAAATTCAAATTCTGAAGCATTATATTTTTATTTTTCCAATTCACTGAACACAGTTGGGACAACAAAATTTGTACCTTCTCATAAAAGAAAGGCCGAACACATTTATATCCCCTTTTAACTTGCCCCTAAATTTCAATTTTCATATGTAAAAATTACATTGAATATGTTACTATGGTTGTTGGTTTATTTAAAATATTCAGGAATTAATGAGAAAGCCGATATAATAGTGCTTTGAGAACGGTTGTGTTAAGCAAGCGAGTTGTAGAATATAAGATACACAGTGAGTAGAAAATGAAGGAAAAAGAAGAGATGACCAAATATAGCCCCAACCAATTTAGCATAGTTTGAGTAATTTTAACAAGTTGTTGAAATGTATTTGATCTAAGCATCGTAAGCAAAACAATAAATTAAGAAACTCATGACGACACATGATTTACATGGTTTTTTAGATTAGTAATATTTTAATCTTTAATTTTAATTAATACTAATAATGTATTTAAATTTTGTCAAGGTGTATTGTTTTGTTAATGTGGAGTGTGATGTGATAATTTTTCTAAATAAAAAAGAGTTATTACATACACTATGACGAGAGTGTAATAAAAGGGAGATGTGTGTTTCTCAAACTAATAAGTGATAGTTTAGATATGAAACTCACACTCTCAATGTTTAGTATTAAACTCAAAATATGGAAATAGTTGACAAGTATCATTTTTATTAACAATAACAATTTTTTAAAAAATTGATAAAACAACAACACATTACCAATTTATTTCTAAACAAATGGTAAAATATGTCTTTTGCAAAACTTTAATAAGTGAAAATAATCACCTTTTCTTTATGAAAAATAAAATGAATCACCACATTATGCTTGATAACATGATGAAAAATATTATGGCTTTATTTCATATTTTATACTATACAATAATCAAGCAAACAACTTGATATATATTGCAAGCAAAGAGAACATCCAAGCTAATTTGCATGTCTATTGAGTGGCTCAAACAATGAAATCAACCAAAACTCATTTAACAAAGGGCCAACATGTACATGGTATATATTGTAGTAATTCAACATGGTGTTTTATTTAAAAATGAAAAAAACAATGGATTTTTAAGAGTTACTACTTAATTTTTAAAGTGAAAATTAAGAAAACTATTTTTTCAAAAAATTAAAACAGTAAATCTAATGAAAATATTCAAGGGGGGTTCGGAGTTCATATTAGCATTTTGAAAAGAGTTTGAAAGCACCCGAAATGTCCCCTAACACGCGGTTATCCGATAATTAACTATTTGGCTAAACAGTTTTAAGATGATACACAAACTTGAATAAGAGAAAATAAAAATATTTACTTAATTTTAAATATTTAATTCAAAATGGTTATCGTTTGGAGAGTTGAATTTTTGAAACCTTAAGATTAATTTTAACAAATAAACACATAATGACAATTAAGTAGATAGGAAAAGAAAATTTGGGCCCAAGTCTGGATATATCCGCCTGAGCCAGCACTTGAGCCTATTTTTTTGTTTTGAGTCTTAAGTCCATTTGAATCGCCTGCACCTGTCTTAGTTTAATATAGAGAAAATGTCTTTCTTTTTGGGCTTAGGCCCAACTCTTCCACCAATCTTAAACTCTAACAAAATAATAATAGGTAAGTAGGCATAGGCCCAATAATAACAAAATACAATTTCTAAAATTTGGGGGCTTCTTTGGCCCATTTCTACTTCAATATACAGCGTATACAACTTCTGTATATCGCCTGTATCAGGCCTTATATTCTTGATATCGGCGTATTTCGACACTTTGACCCGTATATCAATATATACTGTTGTATACAATATGTATACAATCCATTTTGGACGTTTTGGAGACTTATGTTTCAATTTTCAGCCTGCATTTGCTTCCAAGGACCTGCTCATCGATTCGTCGTGTTTAGTCAACTCAATAAAGGGATTTGTTGGGTTTTGAACCAACTCAAGATGCAAGAGGAAAGGAGGAGTCCAATGAACTCGAATCGAGGGAGTTCATGCAAAACAAAAATGATAAGAATTAGAATGGCTAATTAATGAACTTGATTAAATAGCCAAGAACCATTGAAACACAAGCGGTGACAATAAATTTAAAGCAAGTTGCGGTGACAATATTGCAAAGATGTCACATGTTAGCAATACATAAACAAGGAGACAAACACACTGCCACTCATATTTGTGAAAATAGAATCACTGCTAGAAGACAAACCTTAGCACAATAACTTTAATTATCCTAGATTAGCTACCACATACATAACTAGACATTACAATTTCAAAGATCGGAAATTGGCCAGTGAACATTACAATCAAGCATGTACTGATTTAAACAAAGAAAAAAAAAACAAATAACGCCAAACTTGAAATCTCATGGAATTCAACATAGTATCACACAATCACTTGTAAATTTAAATTTACCTTGCCTTCTATTTTATTTTAGAAGGGAATTTGTGTTTTTGTTTTAGGTCAGTTGGGTTGATTAAAAATTAGTGGAACAATTTTTAAAAAAAAAATCTATTTGCTTTTTTCAATTTTAGAAGACAAGATAAATATTTTTTAGTTAAAAAAATACAGTTCTATTAAGAAAATAAATACATGGCACCATTTCATAAACAATAAAAGTACAGTATATTTTAACGAGAAATATAACCCCTTCTAAGTTACAAACTTACTGTTTAGGACAAACACAATATTGCAATTATAAGTTCAGCATACCTCAATAGCCCCTACTTCTTTTTTTGTTTGTTTGTTTATACATTTTCGCATATGAATAATATTGTAATTTGTGATTTTACTCGTAATACCTGTTATAATATTTTAGAAAATCATGGTGTATTGAATCCAATTTGTTAATAGCACTTCAGGGGAAAAATGTATAAGTGGAGAATATAAATGGTCGCATTGCTTGACTTTTTTGGCAAGAGTTTAATATTTTCTTTGACCTCAAATTATGGAGAATTTATCATGTAAATCACATCATCAACAGTACTTATATAAGTCTAATTTATTTTTTTGATAAGTGGGCTTGTAGGTCCCACAAACTTATTTTCAAGTATAAGGTAATAAAGGCAGAATTGATTCTACAGTTTTCCTAACTACATAGTTTTAAAAAAAAAAATCACCTTAAGTATACAACTTATTTTATGAGATTTCTTAAAAAAGTTATCATTTAAAAAAAATTATAAAAATCTCACTCTCTTCTATTTTTGGATACATGATTTTATGCAATATATCGAAATGTTGAGTGAGATGTATTATGATATTGAGCGATGTATTTGAAATCAAAATGTGATATATCAGAACCTTCAAAAATGTATCTTAAATTCTTAAATTTTAAGGAATTTATGTAATTTGATAAAGAACAAAAAAGTGATATAACTAGCTCTTTACAAATTTGTGTAAAGTTACCATTAAAAATATAAAATATAGAAAGATCTCCTAACAAAACAACTCTATTTTAAAATTAAAGTATGAGCAATTTGTATAACCAAAAATTTGCTCACATTAGATTTTACATTAAGTCAGTATATACACGATATATACTTATAAATATATTTTTAACACTTATTTAATTATAATTATATTAAATATATGCATTTTCACAGTTTAGATCACCTAACTGTAATAGATTTATACAATTTGACTTAAACATCATATATATACATTTCTCAATATTGATAGATCTTGTAACTTATTTCTTGCAATCAATTAAAAATAGGAAAAATAGCTAACGATGATACATGAGAACGTAAATATCTTATTACTTTACTCAATTAAAATCATGTTTAATTTTAACATTCATGAAAGAAGAAAAGAAGGAGTAATAAGCTAAAGTACTTTGATAATCCAATTCAATTTCCTTTAGAAGACCAATTATTAAAATTATATTTTTGGGGAAATTGAGATTGATCCTTTGAAAAAGTCATTCATGCCGCACTAGTATTACAAAAATTGACGATCAAATAATTATAAAGTAAGGAAAATTGACTAATATCTATTGACTCATCAAATTATCAAAAGAGAGAGTAAAAGTAAACACAACCAAAGAGAGAGTAAAAGTAAACACAACCAAAGAGAGAGAGAGAGAGAGAGAGAGAGTATAGTATATTGAAGTATATATATATTTATTTATTTTTGTAAATGCACTCGTGGCTATTTATAGCCAAAAGGTAAGAACAATTTTTTGTTGGGTCCCATTTCACATGGGCATCTACCCCCTTTACAACATTCCCCACTTAAACAAAAACATATATAGTCATTCCTAATTTAAAACATTGATTATAATTAGAAAAAGTGTAGACTTCAATATACCCTTTATTACTTTATATTTCAAAATAGTCCGTCTCAAACAAATATATTTCAAGAAAGTCTTCCTACTTTCTTAAATTTTTTGTAGTAAATCAAAAAAGGGAAAAACAAAAAAATTAGCGAAAACACCACCTTTTTTTATTATTCGAACACAATAACATGTATATAATAACGATTTATTGTAATATACTTACATTTTTTAAATTTTGATTTATTTTTACACAATTAATACAATATACCACTTGTACTCTATTTTTGAAGGTATGGAATATGAATGTAGGAACCTTTATGGAAATTGTGCTATCACCCTATAAGAAGGGCATGAAAAAAGTGATAATTTTTTTTATATAATATTGAGCAAGTACATTTTTGTTTCTATTATATACAAATAATCATGTGATATCTCCCTATTCCTAAAAGCACAAGGGGTCCTTCACAAGTAGTATTTTTTTTCAGTCTATTGTTTTGCATATATGGCATACTAAGAAGTCAAAAAATAATCCAGTATGATATTATTGATCTATTTCAAATGTACTCACTTTACTCCTTAAATGACATATACGTTACCTCCTAAACCAATAAATTTGCTCTAATAATAATGTCACACGACAAATGTATCCGTAATAGTTGGGTCCATAGGATCAAATATTATGGCCCTAAAAAAAAGATTGCCATTCTTAAACTTTCATTCTCAAAGTTGGTGCCACTTTTAGCTAGCATTTTGGCCCACAAATTTCCAAATTTTTAGCAAGATTTATTTTTAAAAAAAAATAATACTCTATGATTTATATCCACGTTCTCTTCATGTCATACCCAAATCCCAATACTCCCCAACACAAATTGTATCATCATGTCCCCCATGTTTCATTAAAGCCCTACCGAACTAGTACTAGAGTATATGGTTTCAACTATTACTGTAGTCTGTATATATTTATAATATTTGTAAAGTTAACTATGATGCCAATTATTATTGGTATATTAATTTAAACTCACCGTAGAAACTTATTGACGGTCTCCACGAATGTTTTGCTTTGCGACTATTTAGAGATTTCTTAAATGTTATTATATTAAACTTACTTGCATATATTGCACTAAAATAATATAATTTATTATGATTAAATAATTTAATAAACTATATAATATATGTGCATAATATGCATATATTGATCATTTGAGATAAGTTTTTACCCTTTTCAATTCATAATACAAATTTATAGTTCTTACACATTTCATACATACCACTTGTACTCTATTTTTGAAGATGTGGATCTATGCTCGGAACTTATACAGATTTAGGAACCTTTATTGAAGTTGTGGATCTCCCAATAAGAAGGGTTTCGATATGTGTTTTGTTGTTAAAATATTATCTGAGAAAATCATTCTATAAGATCATGCGTAAAATTTATCGTTGATCCCTAAAATAATTTGCTTGACTAAGTCATATAACTTGAAGAAATTAGGGAGTTGAAAAGGAAATAAGTGAGATTTTTCATAAGGAAGTGTATAGATTACTTTCTATTGCAACTAAACTTTCAAAGATATTGTATAGTGTACAAGGACTCCTTCCATTTTGAATAGGTGTCGCTTTAGAAAAAAATATTATTTCAAATAAGTGTCATTATAATTTTTTTGAATTATTGAGGTATGACACATCTCTTAAGAAAAATATTTTAGGATATAAATAAGATATTTGATTATAATAAAAATAACTTTTAGCGGCATTTATAAAGAGTGCTAAAATGTAGTTATTACAAGTCGTTACCTCTAAAAAAACATATTAGCGGCAATTAAGCTGTTGTAGTTAATTAATTGCCGCTAAAGATTATTTAGTGTAATGCTATTGTGCTTTTGATCATTCTCAACTTTTCTCCGAAATACATAAAGTACAACAAATTTGATAGACGACAACACATTTTGTAACTAAACAATATAATTTGTTACACAATTTTCTATGTTTCTTTAATCTATTTGGTCGTTAGTCTTCATATATTGAGATGATATCTAATTATCTTGGTTTCGGAAAACAAATCAACATATATAACACTTTATATTAATAATCATTCACATTGACTTGAACTTTATCTCATTGTGTAAAATGCTTTTAGTTATGCAGCTTAAACTACAGTATAAATAGTTTCATCTTCCTCCTTAGATAGTTCCATTTTCAAACAGTAATTTCAGTCTTCCTCCACTGAAAAAACGAATTTTTATGTAGGATTGTGTAGTCATGAATATGTGGAATGTGCTTATGGAACAAAAATAGACCAATTCTTGAATTATTATTAGTCATTCAACAATTGAAGCTGAGGACAATGCAAGAGAGTAATGAAGAAGAAAGATACAATTATCATTTGAAAAGTATTACTTATTACAAACTGAATCACAAATTACAAAACATTCATAGAAAAGTAGTTACTAAAATTGAGCAAGTATGATTAAATACTCTCTACCTCTCCAAAGCAAATATCATCCTCCGCAAATTTCATTTGTGAAATTACGTACATTGGATATAAAAATAATTGACGAATTCTCAAATTCTAAACTATCTATTATTTTAAAATAAAATGAAATAATTAAAATATCATTTATTTAGAAATATAGAAAGTATTGACTAAGATAGGCCGTCGGTTGTTTGCACAATAGAAATTGACAGTTGAAAGTTGAACGTAACGATCCATTTTATTTAACATTTCTGTGAAAATGTCTTCTAGCCCACGTCTCTATTGCTAATACTAGTCTTTGTTTCTAATAAGCATATTATTTATTTATATTTAATTAAAATACTGTAATCATAATTAACATCATCATTATTTAGATAATAATAAAAATTTCTAATATAGTAAACATTTAAAATATAATCGTTCGTATCCATTTTATGTCATTCTAATGTATCACTTTTTTTTTTTATGTGGAATTCACTTTATTGTATTCACTATTCGTAGTATATTGATATATTTCTGACATGTATAAAAATGTCAAATATGTAATTTAAGCAACATATGTAAAAAAAAATTATGTGGAATTCACTGTTTTGCTTATGATGCTCAACTTATAATTGCAATATGCTAAAAATAGTTGGGATATATTTGGTCCCCTCACATTTGCATCTTATTCCTCACTTCTTTTTCCCTCACTTTGTCTCCTTTTCTATTCAGTGTCTGTCTTATACTCTGCTGCTAAGTTGATGAATCAAACATATCCTTATTGTTTTTGAAATGATGCAAATATACTCTTTTTTGCTAACAGATTTGAATTTTTTGAATAAAAAAATATTTACTTTGTTTTTACAAATAAATTAAATTTAAAAAATCCATGTGATTTTATTTTAAAACTGTTTAGTTAATTTTTTAACCAACCTGATCCGACCCAAACAAAAACAAAAGCCTAGATTCCTTACTAGAACCCAAATTCCCCCTTCTTTTGATGATTTGTGGTTTATAGGTTTTAGAAGGGAATATGGGTTTTTTATTTTTGTTTGGATTGGATAGGGTTGGTTAAAAAATTAATGGATCGATTTTAATAAAATCATGTCACTTTTTCAAATTTTACGAGATTAGGTAAATATTTTTTAATTTAAAAAATATAAATCTATCAACAAAAAAATAAGAATACATTTCATCATTTCATAAATGACAAAAGTATATTTATCCCACTTTGTTAACAAGAGATATATCTATTTTAAATCAGAAAGTTACTATTCAGGGCACAACCAATAGTGTAATTATAAGTTCAGCATACTTTAATAGCTCCTTTTTTTTTCTTTTTCTTTTTTGAATATAAATTTCGTATTTGAATAATATTGTAATTTGTGATTTCGTATTTGAATAATATGGTATAATACACCATGCTTTTGAAAATTAAAATATTACAACAAAGTGGAGTATATGAATGGCCGCATTGCTTGACATTTTTGGCGAGAGTTTAGTTTTGTCTTTGACCTGAGCATGTAAAATGTATTACTATTACTTTACTTAATTAAAATCATGTATTTAATTTTAACATGAAGAATAGCAAAAAACCAAATAATTCATCAAATTAGTCGAGATGTCACTACTACAGTGTTGACAAGAAACCACACATGTATTGAGGACTATGACTATGACAAATGAGTTGCAGCTAGTTGAGCTGAGTTGACACACGAGTTAGTTAGGCAGACAGGCAGAGTTTGTTAGGAGACATTTTATATAATTAACCATAGTTAGTAGAGGTGTGTATATAAAAGGTCTTAACTACATTCATTTGTAATCCGTTGATTATATTCAATGCAAGTTCTCTGAAGAAGATGAAGTCTCCATTTTCTTAACTGCTTCCATTTATGATTTCACCATTGGGTTATGAGTTTATTTTTTTCCATCGGTTGTCCTGTATTCACATTGAAGTCGATTAAATATGAATTTATGTCAAAAAATCCCACATTAGAAGCAAATCACTCCCTAAAAAAAAGGTGACTTCGTATTCAAGAAGATTCAAACTCAAGATCTCTAACTAAAAATAAAAATATATTTATCAGCCCACGATAACTCTCATTAGTTGGGTTATAAGTTGTAGTTAAGCAAATAAATTTGGTCCCTTGAATTTTACTATTTAAAAGGAAAGTAAGACATTATTAGACATACATGGGCCGACGGGGGGAAATTGTAATTTGTGGTTTGACTAGTAATACATGTTACTCTTCCCTCTTGACGTAATACATGCGGCCGTTCAATTTTGGGTTTAGAATATTCAAAGTTCTTAAAATAAAATTTATATTTTTATAGACTATGTAAAATATTATAAATTATAATGATTAAGAATTTAAATAATTTAACAATACAAAAATTATAATTAAAAATAAATTTATTTTTATTTTAAATTTTAAAAATTATCATAAAATTAAAATATAAATCTAATAATTTAATTTTCAAAAGCATGGAGAATCGAATACAACTTGTTAAAAGAACTTTAGAGGAAACTATATGTAAGTGGAGTAACTGTAAATGGCCGTATTTTTTTTTGATTTTTTTTTTAAAAAAAATTATCATTTGATATTGAAGTTTCATTAATTTGGTTTTATTGGGTTGGAAGGATTTTTCATATTCAAAATTTAAAGTCTCTCTTAGTTGGCATGAAAATTTATTCTTAATAAACTAATGTATCTTTATAAAAAATAATATGATCATTATTTAAATTAAATGAGTTTAATAAATTAAATTAGTCTATTATTATAAAAAAAATTAATGACATGTTATGCCAACTAGGAGTGAGTGAGGTTTTTGAGTGTCAAGTATATTTGGATTCCGGGAAAATAGTGATAGTTGAGTGATATTTTGATCTTAAATGAAACATAAATGATATTTTAAGATAATTCCCTAAACTTGGGTGACCATTTAAGGAATTGACTCCTATTTAAGAAAACAACAATTTCATTCACGGTGTATCATATCTTTTATGGTGCAATAGTTTAATTTTATTTTTGACCTCAATCTAATTTTAGATTGGGGAATATCAACCACGTTAGGGAAAAACAATAAAATATTATCCGCGCACTTTAATTTATTTGTCCTACTTTTTTAGATTGTTTTTTTTTTTAAAAAAACAAATTATTTTTTAATAATTCTTTAATTTCAACTGATATATTTAAGATGATAAGAGTAAAGAACATTTGGTACATTTAACATATCTTTATTTTAAGATCACAAAATTTAAAAATATTATTTATTTCTTAAATTTTGTGTCAAATTAAAAAAAATCAAATAAATTAAAACAAAGAAAGTATGTCCGAGTGAAGTCCGACCACACAATTAAGAGTTTTAAGTTATGTAGATTAAAACTTATCAAATTAAATCACTTGTAAAACAAATATACATAAATATTGTATTAATAATCTTACATACAAATAACATAAAAACTTATTTTTCAAAGAAAAAAACAAAAGAATGATAATTACACAGGTTAAACTATCTTACGCATTATAAATTAAAAAGGAAGATTTTTGCAAATAGCCATTATAATAAATTTAATTATGTTTTATAGTCATGGTTTGCATATTTACCGACTGTAGCTATAGTTTAAGTCGTCTCGTTTGTATAATTTGCGGGTACATTTGTATAATGATTTATTTTCGTATAAACTCAAAATAACAAATTTATACAAACACACATATCTGAACTTTAAACACTTATACAAATTATATTATACAAATTATATCATACAAATTATATTATATATATTCTGAAATATACAAACGCGTGAAGTATACGAATTCGACACCCCAACCCATGTAATTATCATTGAATGTTGGTCGCGAATGATAATTAACTAAAACTATAGCAATGATAATTAATTAACTAGTATATATATGCTAATTTTCCCAATAAAAAACAATAATATGACTAACCGTAACATCTTAATCGATAAGTGGGTCTTGGATTTTAAAATAATAAAACCTTCAAAGAACCACTAAAGCCTAGAGGACAAACATATATCTTTTATCTGCACTTTTATCAATTAATAAATGTTAATTATACACATATTTGATTAGTAATACTTGTTAAATTATTAAAGATAAGAGTTTGCACTAATCATAGAAAAAAATTTAAAAATGACCTGGGTCAAACAACTTAATTAACAAGATCAAACAAAGATAAGAGTTTGCACTAATTAATCATAGAAAAATTAAAATGACCTCGGTCACTATAGGTGAGTACACAATATAATAGATGGACTAACATGAAATTAACTATATTTGCTCAGATCATATATACGTTAAACAAAATATTGAATATTTATAAGTAGATATATTCAAGATTTGGTTAAAAATTAAACTGAAACACGTTTCAAATCAAATCAAGCCGACTAAAAAAAAATAACAGTAGATTTCGTTTGGTTTTGAATATTTTAAACCAACAATTTTTGGTTTGATTTCGAGTTTTACTTCTAAAAAAGCTGATAAAATAATCAAATCAAACCAATAAATTATATACATAAATTTTTATAATTATAAACATATGATATTAGTTTTCATAAATAACTATAAAATATTTCATACCTTTTAATCATTAATTTAAGTATAATTTACATAAATGTCACAGTGTTAAGAGCTGATTACATTATTTCCCTATATTTTTCAAATTACAAGAATCCCTTAAAATTTATGGATTCCGAATACATCACTGGACTTGTAGATACATCACTAGACCTCCTGATACATCAACAAACATCCTAATACATAGCGGAGGGATGTATCCGAGAGGGGATAAGATATCTGGATATATAAGTGAAGGTTGTATCAGAGAGGGTAAGGATATAACTGAGAGGGAAGGGATGTATCAGAGAGGGGAGAGATGTATCCGACAGGGAGATAGGGATGGATCAGCGAGAGGGAAGTGATGTATCCGAGAGGAAATTTTTATTTTTTTTCTAAATAATAGAGAATTTTAAAAATTAAGGTAAAATGAGATGTGTATTTAGGTAATTTTTTCATAATTTAATTTGAGTCTACTTGTTCCACATGCACTACAACATTTTTATTTCTATTTCTGGAAGGATGCTCAACCTCAACACTCTACTTTTCCTGTTTGGTCTATAGGTGGTGTGGTATATTGTCTTTTTTTTTTTTTTTTTTTGAAGAGTTAGTTAATCATTTTATTTGAAGTTAGGATATTATTTTGTATATTATCTATAGCTATGCAATTTAAACATGCTAAAAATTTGAAATAATGTTGAAAAATGATAGTAAAAGATTGAGCCACATCCGTCTTGCAATAGTAAAGAGAAATTTGTCGATTCATAATGTTCGTTTGAAATAGTTACATCTCTCATATTTAAGTTATTTTAATCTTATCAATTTATCATTAGCTAGTTATAAGTTGAAAAACTAAATCAAAGAAATAATTTATATTTGATTTGTTTTAGAAATTTTAAAACCGATTAAAATAATTTAATTTTGATTTTAAATAAAAGAATCCATCCAAATCAAATCATGAAAATCCTATTTATAATAAATTGGTCGTAAACAAAATTATTATAAAATTTTAGAAACTCAAAACTCTAAATTTATCTTCATTAAATTATTCAAATTATAATGGAATAAATAACAAATAAATTTAATGTGATTTTAGCTCGTGGACTCTCAATATGTTGACAAAGACACGTTACTCCATTTGCTAGCTGCTAATAAAGGACCCAAAAGGGTCATATAGAAATTGTGTAGCCATGAAAGTGGAATATGCTTGGAACAAAATTAGGTCAATTCTTGAATTATTAGCCATTTGAACAATTAAAGTTAAGAGACATTGCAAGAGAGTAATGAAGAAAAAAAAATATAATTAGCAATTGATTGTAGTGTGTATATCTAAGGGTGATAATGTTAAGGATTGTATAATATTACTAACTCTATGCCAGGATCACGCAGCTCATGTTTTGAATCGTATTTAATCCTTTTGATTTCTCAGCTGATTTTCGGCATTAATATTAGCATTAGATTATTCCAAATTCACATCACATAGAATCTATCGGAGAGAAAGCGCTGCAATTAGCGATTGATGGTAGTGTATTATATATAAAGATGTTCCATGTCTAAGGGTGCCAATGTTAAGGATTGTGTAATATTACTAACTCTATGCCAGGACTACGCGACTCATGTGTTTGAATTGTAGTTAAGCAATTTTAAATGGGAACCACGTAAGGGCATCTAATGAATGTATGTTTGGTGAGAAAAATTATAGGCGTATATAAAATTTTGAAATGATGAATGAATTATTATAAAAAGGTGCATGATGTGTCATATATATTGAGATTTGAACTCATTGATGGTATATTATATCATTCAATACTACTAGTTCTAATATACATATTTGATTTAATTATATAAAAACATTATAGTAAGATTTATGTAAAAAGTGCTACCAATATTATGAAAAACTTTGAAATTTTGAAAGATTTATGAAAAAAAAAGTATTAATTAAAATGTCAAATTGCTACCACTAATCACTTAGAGAAGTTTAACCCAATTTTATTTTTATATAAAAAAAAAGATAGATATAAGATTTAAATTTCTAGCCTCACTTAGAGAGGTGTTAGTATTTTTAAAATTTCTAGCCTCACTTTAAGTGTGGGTTCACACATTTATGTTTAAGTATTTTTTGAAAAAAATAATATACTATTACTATATATGATATCGGAAGGAGAGCATACGCACTCGGAGAACCCCACTTGAATACGCCCCTGGAGAAAATGATCAAAATGATTCTTAATGCATGAGTAATGCTTTATCTTGGTACTTAATACATTTCATTTGATTGGAATGGTCTTTAATTTATAACAAAAATATTCATTTTAGTCCTTAATATATTTCATTTGATTGAAATGATCTTTAATATATAACAAAAATGTTTATTTTGATCCTTAATATATTTGACTCAATTAAAATAATCCTTAATATATGAGTAATAAAATATGTTTATTTTGATCTTATTACCTTAAATCTAATAAATTTATAAAAGAAAGTGTTAAATTTAAATGTAAGTCCACATGATTAAGAAACTTCACTATTGTTGTCTTCTATTCTCGCTTGAGGGGAAAAAAACTTGGGGAAAAAATATAAGTGGAGCACTATGAATGGCCGCTTTTCATGACTTTTTCTGGGCAACAGTTTAATTTTATCTTTGACCTCAAATACAAGATATCAACCAAGTCGGAAAAAATAATGTACTATTCCAACTATTTTAATTTATTTATTTTATTTTTCTTTTTAATGAATTTAAAAAAAATGTCACAATTTAATTTCAACTTACACATTTAAAATGATAAGACTAAAATATATTTTAATATATTTAAAATATAATTTAAGATCACAAAAATAAATAATATCACATATATTAAGATCAGCTATTAGGTGATTTCTTCATGTTGTTCAAGTCATCTCAAATAACGTTATTTGATATATCTGCTAGTGTCAATAAATTAGTCGAAGTGGTCACTACATTATTGACAAGAAACCATGCATGTTCACCCCCCTCCCCGTAAAATTGAAAATAGTTCCACCCCTCCAGGATAAGCCTGGGTCGGTTCGTCCGGTTTCGGCCATTAAGGCCGGCCCGGTAAGCCTTGAATCAACACCCGACCCACATATTTAGTATATATTAGAAGTATGTATATAATATAATGTAAATATTCTATTATATGTAGTATATATTATAAGTATATATAAAATATAATGCAAATATTTTATTATATAAATAGTAAGTTGTGTGTGTTTTAGCTATATTATAATTATATAGATATACAATAAATAATAATATGTAATCAATCTATGTCATACATAGTTATAAGGCTAAAGTCATATGCGGCCCCTTAAAGTTGTTCGTATAATTCATTTAGACACCTCAACTAAGAGTTGTGCCTCTTGAACACTTTTACCATTCAAGACAGGTACCCATTGAATACTTTTTGGTGACATGGCATCATAAGTGTAATACACATTCAAAAAGGCGAGTGAAACCAAATATTTTTTACTGACAAATCAAAACCAGACATGTCAACATTAGAAGAAAAAAAAATTCTATAATTTTTTTAAAAAAAAAATCACTGGTAGTCATCTGGACTTCTCAATCCAACATACTCATCTGCCTTCGCCACCATCGTCGACATACCCCTTTTCCATCTATTCCGGCATTTTTTTTTCCAGCATCATTCCGTCATCATCAATATCGTCGTTGTTTTCTTCATCGAAAAATCATTAATTAAAGAAATAAAAATCAAATTGAGTCAAAAATAATTCCGGCGAAACTCCATTTTTCCCGACAAGACTAATATGAATATGAAATTATTTTCTTTGAAATCGTTAAAGAATTCAAATTCTAAAGAACCCACAACATTGAAGAAGAAAAAATATCAACAAATCTTGATTGTTGTTCGAAAAAAAGAATGAGATTGAGAAAAATGACAACTAAAATATTGAATTAGAATAAAGGAGAGGAGCTAGGTGTACGATTATTGAAGTGTGCGGTTTTTGCCGGAGCCGCTGTGTGTGTTCCGGCAAAGAAGAAAATGAAGAAGAATGGAATTCGGGGGTGGGCCGGTGCTTGGTATGTTTTGTGAAGAAGAAAAGGTAGAGAAAATTTTATGTTTGGTAAAAGTGGATCCAGATCTCTCTCATGCTCTAGGCGCATGCTAGTCTAACGTGCACCGAAAGTGATAACCATGGCGAGAGGGCGAGCAAAGACACAGCAACCACAGGCGCAGGGAAGAGGAAAAGGGCGAGCACGAGGAAGACCTAAAAGTGATCCCATTGTTACGGTTGGTAGTATAGTTAAACCTGTGCAAAACCAACTTGAACTAGTTGAAGGTATTTTAACCCCAATAGGGGACGAGGGGGAGAAGAACGGTACATATGATACCACTAGCTCGGGAGTGGTAAATAGACTACACCTTACTCTTACTCGGAGTAATATGACAGACTGTGAAGACTCTCGAGCTGGAGAACAAGGTGAAATCAATGGAACAGTAGAAATAACAACTGAGGTTGGGCAAGCTGAAGGGGTTACACAGAAGGGCAAAGAGAAATCAAATCTAGCTCCTACGACCTGGGCAAGTTTATTTCGCAATAATAGATCTGCATCGGTTGGTATGTCACTTTCTTATGTTCCATCTCAAATTTTAGAAGGACACATGGTTGCTCAACTGGATAAGCAGGAAGTGGAACCAGAGATCCAGAAATGGAAATGTGCTTTGATAGCATATTTCCTTGGGGAAACTCCTGGGTATAATGCAATATGTAGATACATTGCAGTGAATTGGAAAAACATATAGGCTCCAGAGGTGTTTTATCATGATGAAGGCTATTACATTATCAAATTCCAGTCCATTGAGGATATGCAGGCAACATACTATACAGGACACTACTCTATTAACAATTGACCTATTATTTTGAAACAGTGGACTCCAAATTTTGATTTCAGTGTTGAGTTCCCAAGTGAAATACCTCTATGGGTGTTGTTTCCAAACTTACCAATGAACTATTGGGGATATGGATCCCTAAGTAGAATTGCCAGTCTGGTTGGAAACCCCATTTATGCTGATGAATGTACCTCTAAGCAAACTAGGATTTCATATGCTAGAATGTTTATTGAGGTAAATGTGACTAAAGCACTACCCACACAGGTTACTATTCTGGATCCAAATGGTGAACAATATGTCCAAAGGTGGAGTATGATTGGAAACCGGAATTTTGTGCTACATGTATGAGGGTAGGTCATAAATGTATTGAGAAACAAGTGGCAGCACCCCAAGCACAGATAAGAAGAAGACATAAAAAAAATGTTACTCAAGTATGGAAACATAAAGAGCCAGTGACAGAACAAGGGAATATTATTGAGAGCAACAAAGATGAGCAACAAGTTTCTCCAAAGGCAGGGCAAGAGACAAGCAAGCAAAATGTTGATGATAGTTTACACTTGAGTAATTTCCCTGAACTCCTAGTGAAAAATTATTTTTCCCCTTTGAGCAAAGAGACACACAACTCGTTTAATAGACCTCCTGAAGCAAGGTCTTTATCTGTTACGATATAAATTGGTTGTGTTGGAACATTAGAGAGATCAATAAAAGATACAAACAAAAGGAGCTGAAGAACTGGATTGCCAGTAAGAAGCTGCAATTTGTTTGTTTAGTAGAGACTAGAGTTAAAGTTCATAAAGCTGCAAAAATAGTAAATAACTTAGCATTTGGATGGAGTAGTCTTCATAACTATAACCAGGCTGAGAATGGGAGAGTCTGGGTGCTATGGGATCCTAAATTTTATGCTATAACTATGTTAATTGAAGAGGCACAATTCATTCACTGTAAAGTGAAGGGGAAAATTGATGACTTTGAAGCTTATGTTACTATCGTATATGGTTATAACACCATGGAACAAAGAAAAACTCTATGGCAAGGAATTGAGAAAGTGGCACAGGGCATCAATGGAGAATGGATCTTGTGGGGGGATTACAATGCTATTCTATCCCAAAATGATAGGCTAATGGGAAAATCTGTCACTCAGGCTTATATACAAGATTTCTCTCACTGCATTAATAATATACAATTAAATGAATTGGCTTGGAGGGGTGAGTATTATACTTGGTCGAATAAGCAAGTAGGTATTGATAGAATATGGAGTAGAATTGATAGAGCATTTGGCAATACAAACTGGATGATAAAATAAGGACATGTCGAAACTGAATATGATTTGCCTTACATCTCAGATCACGCGCCTATGTTCCTGCAACTAGCTGATACACATAAAGGAGGTTCATTACCTTTCAGATTTTTTAACATTTGGACTGAACATCCTAAATTCTTAGGTCTAGTGGAAGAGATTTGAAAGAGACAAGTGAATAAGAATGGTATGCAAATGATCTGGATCAAACTTAAGTTGTTGAAACCAAGGCTGAAAGATCTTAACATTAAGGAATACAGAACAGTGAGGAATAATATTGATCAAGCCAGACTAGAGTTAAAGAGGATTCAAACACAAATAGCTCTACAATGCAATGAAGGGTTGGTTAGACAAGAGAGGGTAGTCCTACAGAGTTTGGAGAAATGGTCCATGATTGAAGAGAGTATCTTAAAGCAGAAATCCAGAGTCACTTGGATAAAGCTAGGAGACTCAAACACAAAATATTTCTCAGCAGTTATGAAAGATAGAGCCCAGAAGAAAATGATTGGTAGTATCCAAGCTCTGAATAGAGATAGATTACAGGATCCTAAAGATATACAAACAGAAATCATCTCATTTTATCAAAGTCTAATGGGAGCATCTCAGAAAAGTTTACCAGCAGTTGACAGAAGAATAATGAAACAAGACCCTGGATTGGCATATCACCAACAGCTGAAGTTGTGTGAAGAAGTGAACGATCAAGAAATTTGGAAAGGATTAAAAAGCATAGCAGATGATAAAGCTCCTGGAATTGATGGCTACACTGCATGTTTTTTCAAAAAGGCTTGGCAGGTGGTGAAAGAAGATGTGTGCTCAGCAGTTAAAGATTTCTTCAATACAGGTACAATGTGTAAGATTATAAATTGCACTACCATCACTCTTGTACCTAAAATCCCTAACCCTGTCATAGTAAAAGATTTTAGACCAATTGCTTGTTGTACCGTCCTATATAAGATTATTGCAAAAGTAATGGCAACCAAAATGTAGAAGATTATGCCAAGTATCATCTGTGAGGCTCAGGCAGGTTTCATCCCAGGT
Source organism: Solanum piurae (assembly GCA_029582685.1). Lineage (NCBI taxonomy): Eukaryota > Viridiplantae > Streptophyta > Magnoliopsida > Solanales > Solanaceae > Solanum > Solanum piurae. The sequence continues at coordinate 20,203 of JAJOOO010027990.1, forward strand.
AGAAGAATTTGTGATAACATCATTCTAGCTCAGGAGCTGGTTCAAACTTACACTAGAAAACATATATCTGCAAGATGTATGATTAAAATTGATTTCCAAAAAGCTTATGAATCAGTAGAATGGATATATTTAGAACAAGTTCTGGAGGAATTATGTTTCCCTGCACAGTTCAGAAGATGGATAATGCAATGTGTGACCACTGTTAACTACACAGTGCTGGTGAATGGTGCCCATACTGACTCATTTGATGCTGCCAAAGAATTGAGACAGGGAGATCCAATCTCTCCCTACCTATTTGCAATAGTCATGGAGTACTTAAGTAGAAATCTTAACAATCTGAAGACTGAGAAGAGCTTCAAATTTCACCCTCGATGTGCAAAGCTAGGAATTACTCATCTAAGTTTTGCAGATGATCTTCTACTTTTCTCTAAAGGGGACATTGTTTCTGTGACAACCATGCATAAAGTCTTTATGATTTTCTCTAAAGCATCAGGCTTACAAGAAAACATGAATAAAAGCTCAATCTATTTTGGAGGTGTGGCACAATCTGAGAGAGATAGAATCTTACAGGTGTTAGGATACACTCATGGAGATCTACCTTTTAAGTATCTAGGAATTCCTCTATCAACAAAGAAATTAACCTTGCTACAGTGGTAACCACTGATTGAGAAAATGGTAGGGAGAATAACCTCATAGACTGCAAATAAATTGTCATATGCAGGGAGAGTGCAACTGGTACGAAGTGTCTTATTTGGTATTCAAGCATACTGGGCTCAACTGTTTTTACTACCTACTAATGTGATTAAGACTATTGAAGCATATTGTAGAAGTTATGTGTGGCCTGGAGCTAATGTAATCACCAAAAGAGCATTAGTTGCATGGAAAAAGGTCTGCTGTCCTAAATCAGCTGGAGGACTTAATCTGCCTAATATTCATATATGGAACAAAGCTGCTATAGCCAAACTACATTGGGATCTAGCATATAAGCAGGATAAGTTATGGATCAAATGGATACATGCCTACTACATAAAAAATGATATAGTTGATGTTATTTCAGGCCAACCGTGTTGGATGGTGAGGAAAATTATTGAGGCAGGGAAGTTTTTGGAACCACTGCAATTGAACAAGAAAGCTGGACATAGCATGACTAAAACTATCTATTTACAGCTAATTGGAGATCTGAAAAGGGTGAAATGGAAAGGACTGCTTCTTCAAAATCAAGCACGGCCTAAAGCTGTGTTTGCATTATGGTTATGTTTACATGGAAGAATGATTGTTTTATTAGAAAAATATATTAAAGACTGGTTTAAGAGTCGCCACTTAATTTTTAAGAAAAATCAAGAAAACTATTTTTTCAAAAGATTAAAACAGTAAATCTAATTGAAAATATTTAAAAGGGGTTCGAGGTTCTTATTAGCATTTCGGAAAGGGTTTGAAAACACCCGAAATGCCCGCTAACATGCGGTTATCCGACAATTAATTATTTGGCTAAAATATTTTAACTTATCTTGAATTGCAAAAGAACTATTTTACGATTAGGACCATTTTAATAGAAAAATAATATTATTTAAGTGAAGTATTTTATAAACTTATTTATTTATTATTTTATTTTATATTTTAAGTCAAGTGAAA
>JAJOOO010027991.1:0-22493 GCA_029582685.1 Solanum piurae
ATAATAATATATTTATATATATATATATATATATATATATATATATAAGGTACATTTTCGTTTTGAAAAAAAAAATCTGCTTCTGCTTTTTAATTTTTAATTTTTTTCCAACAGAAGAAAAACTACTTATGCTTCCATTTAAAAGCAATTTTACAGGTTTACCAAATATCTATAGTTTTTTTTAAAAAAAATAATCTCAAATTAAGTGTTTATGAGAGCTCCCAACAGCAATGTCAAGCAGGCTCTAAGTCGTTTGTTTTTTCATGAGAAAAGAAACAAGAACAACAATATAAAATAATATAGTAATTGAAAAGGAAATACATGATAGATGTGTAAGACTAGGGGTGTCAAAACTGAACTCAAACATAGGTAACCCGTCCAACTTGCCCAGAATTTTAAGGGTTGGGCTCAAGATAATTTGGATTGGGTTCAATCTCAACTCATTCAAGCCTAACCCATTTTAAGAGAATCCTCAATTGAGCCCAATTCAATCTCCAATTTCAACCCGCTTTAAAACTCTTTAATAAGATATGTTCCTATATTAAAGGTATGAATTATTATCTATTTAACATCTTTAGGATTTATCTATCCATTTGTTACTTTTTTAAAAAAAAAATCTTGAGCGAAAATTCGAATTGTGATTATAAAAGTTAAATATCACTATGTTAAAATTATTGAGATTAATCGGGTCAAATTGAGCAGGTCAAGACCCAACCCATTTTTTAGCCCATTTGAACCCAACCCATTTGAGCCCAAAGTAAACTTGGGCGGGTCAAGATCCAACCCGATTTCTATCTCAACCCATTTTAATATCTCCAATTTCAACCCAAGCCACCCATTTGACACCCCTATGTAAGACTAATACTACTCTCGGACTACCACCATGCCTGAACCCACTGTGAAAAACGAATCAAAACTCAATTATCTACATAACACTAATTTGTCTTTGATAAGCTAAAGTTACGCCATATTCTATTTAATCACCTCTTCTCAATACATTTTTGATGTACCTCTAAATCACATATCTCTTCAAACCATTTCAATCTCACTTTCCTCATTTCATCACTACTAATCCAGGTGACATTATCAAAACATACCTTATAGGCTGCATTTCGTATACACTTTCCACATTAGTCCTACATTTCTTTCTTCCCTCCAAATTTGTTAGGCATTCAATAAATTTGAAAGAGTCTACGTCCTAAACGGACAACAAAAAAAGTGAAGAATAAAAAAAGCACGTCAACCGTAGACACTTGATCAAGTCGTCAAAGCATAATACGTCTACTGAATATTTTATACGTTCCTATTTGGAGAGGAGTTTCAGCAAGAACAAAGCAAATAAAATAAAATAATCTATGCTCTTTAACTGTTTTACTTTTTAATCCTTTATGAGTAACATCCAGCGGCAATGTTGCGTAATGAAACAGATGGCTCTGTTGTTTCGCACGCCTACAGAGACTCCAAAAGTACCGACGCTCAATCGAAAAAAAGAGCAATTGCTTAACTCATGCCCCAGGAATCCGTAACACAGAGAGAAGACTGAGACTCTCCCTCCCCTTTGACAGCAATTCCTGCACTTAACGTCGGATCTCCTCATTGGAAAATGGGGATAAGCGAGAAGCCGCCCTAAAGTTTGATGACAATTCAGAAATGGCATTCATTGATACATTTCCAACGAAGCCACATATACCAGTAATAAGGCAATAACTAAAAATCATACTTCTGCATATTGTGTAAAAATACACTGCCGTTGTCCACCAAAAACCAAAAATGATTACTGCACAACCGGCCAATGCCTGTATACATTAATAAACCTACTCTCGATGGCAGATGTCGAGGTCAACTAAATAATCCATCAATTCCTCTAGCCAACTACAGTATCGAAAATGAAACCATGAATGTCCATACACATGTATTCCTAGATTAGGATCTAACTACCTAGACCCAGCCAACACTTTCCTTGAATCACTGCCACAAGACCGAGAGATCACTTTCAGTACTACTGTGAGAATTTTTGCAACACAACAGAACTTTAAAAAAAAAAAAATAGGATGTGCTGGCCACTAAAGTTTGTGATTGAACACTCCAAGCACCCACACCGCCTTCAGGGGTATAAACGGGTATACGTGAATGTGAATCTCATGAATCCACCATTTCATCTTGTATCTCGTTGGGTGCAATTAGACCAGGAATAGAACGCATCCGCTGACGTTCCCTCTCTCTCTGAGCAGCTGCTTCCTCAGCATAAAGGTCCTTATTATCCTGCAGGAAAAGTGAAGAATCCAAGTGAGTTAAGTGGTACAAAAAACAGCTAACTACCAGAAAATATGAATAAGCTAGTTAACAACATCAGTATGTCACTAATAAGACCAAGATAATATTAGACTAAAAGGCCCAGAACTAATGAGGAAGCAATTCATCTCTATATCCAAAACTTTTGAAAGGAAAGGGGATAAAACTAATGACATTTGTTCAACTTTTCACCTTAGGAAGAAAAAAACTGAGCCTGCATAAGAGGAAAAAAAAAGTTTGCCAAAAAATTACAGATAAAAAAGAGCTATTGCCAAAAATTGTTTTAGAAAAGTGGTTTTAGGGTACTTATTAGAGAAGAACTTCCACTCAAAAAATTCTCAGAGAGCTTCAAAAATAACCACAACTATTCAAGCAAATTTTCCATTTTCACAAACTTCTTTTCCCCTTTTTTTTTACAAAAACTTTTTCCCAAGTCATCCCACAGGCTCAGATCTGAGCTAGCATGTTGTCAGGAACTCACAATATGACCTACATCTGTAAATAAGCCATGGTAAAACCCAACACAGATGCTAATAATTCAGAGTTTTTATGACAAATATTCATCTATAAAGTACATGAATTTGTGGACATAGGGTAGAAAAAGTAGCACGTAAATTGATGTGGAACTCACAATATGATTACGGTTGCAAACAATGACAAAATAAGACAAGCTAAAGCTAGACACAATTTAATTCATCAGAATCTTGACAAAGTTCTTTTTAGTCCGTGTTCTATTTAAATAGAACCTCAGTGACCTGGCATACAGATTAAACAAAAATACAAAACATGATCTTTTTATTTGTTAGGGAAACATGTGAAGCCAGTGGAGCATTGATTTACTTTTTTTGGGGAATTTGAGAAAAAACAGGTAATGAATTGGATTAAACCTTCCTAAAACTTATAAAAAAAATCTTTTTTAGGATATTGCTTGCCATTACGCCCCAAAAACAAAGTATTGACAATCTATTAGGTTCTGCTGTGGAGCATGTACATACAGGAAGAGGGTAGAGAAATAAAAGGCCTTCACACACACACCCAACCCAAACAAACAAAGAAATCTTGGAACAAATGGTCTACTTGTAACACTAACCTGAGCAGAGAACTCTTTCGATTGCACAAGGAAGTCCCTTATGTGATTCTTGAATGTGGGAAGGTCATTTGTTGAATCAAATAGCCCACTGACAAATTGAGTAACCTGAAAAAAGAACAAACCATCACTAACATCTAAATTAAAAATATATACAAATTGACATGAAAAAACATCATGCAAAACTTGTGCTCATACTTCAGCAGAGGTCATGTTGGGGAAGGATGTACTAAGAAGCTTAATGGTGTATTCGCGAACAAATTCAACATTATTTGGATATGAAACAGGCACTGTCGATGCATCCCATAGCGGTTCAGACAACATAACAACCTGAAATCATAGCACTATGTTACAAGAAAATACTAGTACACTAGGAAAACCAATCTGTTAGGTAGACACATACCATGCAAAATAAATGTTGTAGCACCAATACATGCAATTTAAACCCAGGCTTATGAAACGTGTCTGTCAGAACAGCAAAAATTTCTTGCTCGATCGTCAAATAGTAAGTCCTATAAAACTGGTTAGCGAACTCAGAATTCTGCCATGAGAGAAGAAACTGTTAGACCTCCACCACATATGTTGAACATGAACAATCAATCTAATGGCTAACAAAATAAAGAAGCACCTGAAAATTTTTCAGCATTGCCAGCAAAAGATTAAGCCCGGTTTCAGCAATGTTCCTCTCAGTGTGCCGAAAAGCCCATATTATAGAATCCATGACAAGTTTTAATTGCTGATCAAAATTCATGAGAAAATGAGATCTATCATAAGTTCATCCAGACATTCTAAATGCAAGCTTCATAAACTAGAATTGGTGGTCCATACATTACACCAAGAGCAGGAAAACATACATACCTCACTCGACAGCCGTATTAAAGCAGCAAAACAATGTGTAGCAATTGCACGAAGTAATGAGAAGAACTTGAGCCGATGCTCCGGATAATCTTCAAAGTTCTTTGTGATCATCTGTTGTACAATAAATGAATTCATCAAACAGATCATGTGAGATCACGGTGATTAACTTGCCAGATGTTTATTGAAGTAACCAAATTATCTCTAAAGCATATTACAGTCCGTTGTTATGTCACCCTGGATAGGGCAAACAAACAACCATATTGCCTGTTAAAACTGCTTGAGATAAACGCAGGTAAAGACTCCAAAAACAGATACAAATGCATGTATAAAGAAACGGAATAAAGAACTCTCAATCAAATAAATGAGGAAGGAGAATAGTATCACCAAATTAATACCTAAAACAAATACATCTATAAACTTCATGAGAAGATGGAGAAATGCAGCATTGCAGAAATAGGAACGCCCTTTATCAAACAAGTAGCTTATGCAGGAATTTTTTTAGTCAAATAATGCCGAGGATGGCATTTGGAACAGAGGCATAGTTGGTGTACTATTGGGATGACTTAATATAAAAAGAAGAGGCTACATATTAACTACTAAAGAATAGAAGTGAACTCGGAAAAAGGGGGGGAAACAAACCTCCAGAGTACACTGGAAAGCAGCTTCAAATATTCGAGGGACATCCTCAATCATAGCACCCTTGTACCTAACAAGAAAAATGTTAGACACGGAAGTAGGTGTACCATGAGAATATGGACAAAATTGGCACATAGCAGAAATTCCTGGACATCTTAATCTTTGGAGCAGACAATTTATGATCTTAGTAATGCTGAGTAACAGTTTCTTCTTCTTCTTCTTCTTTTTTTTTTTTTTGTGTGTGTGTGGGAGAGGGGGGAGGGTAGCTTACTTGTTTATAATTGTAGCAAAAAGAGAGAGAACTTCAGATTCCCTAGCATCAGGCACATTCCTTGCATAGTCACCTAAAACGGGGTCCATCATTGGCGGCACAAATTGTTTCCCGATGTGTGGTTGATCTTCAGCCTTGTCCAAAAATGTTTCAATAAGCTTTAATGTTTCCCTTTTTACCGAGCTGCCACACATCACATGTGTAAGAAGATGCATCTTAAGCTGGCAAGAAAAAGAAAAAAAAAATGGAACTTACCGCAAGAGTTTCACAATGGATGTCCTTGAGGCATAGGGCCCTCCTTGTGCGATGCTTGTAGATATAAGCTCACTGTACATTCTGCAACAGAAAAGGTTCACAAAAAAATCACAAAAACCCAATAGCTGTCGAAAAGTGGGAATACGGTACAGGTGACCACCTAAACACCAAATACATGCAATCAAGTTTTAACGAGACATCTAAATATTTTGAAAACAAAAATCAAATAAAGAAAAAGAAAGTATGATACCAATACCTATAAACATTGAGCATGTCCAAGAAGATCAGAGTAATTTGAGGTAAGAAATAAGTTCCAAGTGAGCTAGCAGCACTAGTATTTGTCTGCAAGGCAAAAAAAAATGCACCAGAACCTCATGCTCAGAATAGGAGGATTTTAATGCAAAAGGTATTGCTGAGTAGGATAACATTCTAAACAAAACAGGATACGAAGACTGATTGCCAAAACTCTGTGGTCTCGGCACAAGCCACATAATTTGATTGACGTTTGAAGTAATAAACAAAGTTGTAAAATACTGATTTGCAAATAACATGTATGTCCAAATGCCTACTAAATTTAGTTTAAAAAGAAATATAAAAGGAATAGAGACTACTAATGAGAAACCTGCATCAACAAGCCCAGATATTGTGTAGCTAGCTTGTGTAATAAATCCTAGTTAATATCCTGTCATAAAGATATGACAAACATACTACATTTTGCGACTACATAGTATTCAACGTAGAAACTCTTAACATGTGGTTAAACTTAAACTGGCATGCTTCGAGTCTAAATCACCAAAGGTTTTTTTACGAAAAATAAATCACCAAAGTTAATACTCAATGATTTGAAAGCAAATTAGCCTCGAAATATTGTTATTTTTAAACTGGTTAAAGAGCCTTGAAATAATATTGTTTTTTAACTTAATATTAAAAGGAAAAAAAACATCCTTGACATTTTGGTTTTATTAAATGATGAGATATTACAAAATGAAGCACAAAGTTTCTGCCAAATTGCATGCAAATCAGTCACTTTACATCATAGTAAGAAGCTGAGGAAATCTAACATTCTATCTACTGTATTAACATCTTCTAGTCTACACCAAAAATCCAAAGACATACATTTCTATTTCAATATATGTATATTTTCACATTCTCTTTCAAAAATTGTTGATTTCTTTTCTTCCAAATAACCCGCTATATGCAGAAAGGACTGAAATGTTGTTTTTAAAACTGTTAAAGGGGCACTGTTACCTTCTCAAAAAAAAAAAAAACTGTTAAAGGGGCTTTGAAATAGATAAAAAAAAAATAACTCAAACCAAAGGCCTAAATAGAAATAATAAGAAAACAATGCTTGACGAAAGTAAATAGGAGGTTCGAACTTGTAAACCTCTTCAAATTAAAGGAACGGCTTAACCGCTGGACCAAGAATGCATATCTGATAGGTGCTGATATTCGATATTATACTATGTTTATCTTCAAATATCATTTATCACCAAATACTGAATGAAATAATCTGAAGTAGCGGTGACGGATATAAAAGGTAACCTGCAATATATTTAGAACAGCTCGAATAACATCTTGATCTTTCAGGTAGTCCACACTTTGTCGTGCTTGTCCTATAATTTCATTCCATCTCTGTAAAAATTAAATGTTCATAAGCCACAATAATATGTAGTGTAAACTCCATGAGAAATCTTATGTGGCGCCTCCAATGAAGGCAAAAAAAGATATTAGTATGCAAAAACAGATGAATAAACAAACAAAGTGATGGATAGCATCCAAATACATCTAATATAGACCATATTTTAGTAGTAGCCGCTTACCTGATTTGGAAGCTCCATCAACCTCTGCAGATACTCATCTCTTTTTTGGGGATCAGGTTCTGCTTGAATCATTTGACCAACCTAGTAAAAGGACACAGAAACCCTTTCAGCGTAAAAAATTAAGTCCTATTCCTCAGTTTCCATTTTGAATCTTCTTAAGTTTGTTTTGAAAAGAAAAACACAATTCTATATTTTTGGAAAGTCTTCAACTTAACCATTCCATTTTACCCTTTAATGACTTTAAGAATGTGCCAAAAGTCATTTTTAAACTTAGTGCCCAGTCAAATACCGCCATATAGAACAAGGCAGAGGCAATTTAAAACATCTAAAGAAACAAGTAAAAAGAAATGAAATTTATTCACTAGAACAAAAAACTCTTACAGATTCGTAGAAGGAATGAATCTGATGAGGTTCTAAATCTGCAATGGTTGTGGGAAGAGTGGTTAAAAGTTCTGAAACAAATGGCTCATTTTCTCCAACCTGAGAACAAGACAGTAAACAGTACCAGATCAGTGTTCAGTCATTTTTTCACCCTTGTATCTTCAGAAGAAACTGATGCTATTGACAAAATATTATATTACCTGGACTACAACGAACTTGCGCTTGCATTTCTGAACAATTTTCAAAAACGTATCACAGGCCATATCCTAGAGAAAAGAGACAGAAGGTCCTCAGGAACAGGAATGACAGCACCACAATGAACAATAGCATATAAGCACAAGAAAATAGTTGATTGCAGTCCAGTGTTTTAGGCCATAACGTAAAACAAGTACTTGAACACTCAGTGTGCAAGTCATTTCATCACTTATTTGGAGACCCAATGCCAATAAACAAGGAAAGACCTGATTACTGATACCACATGGCATAATTCCATAGGACTCCACAATGATATCACCAAATGATCACCAGTTGTATACACCACAACAATTGGCAATAAGTGAACCAACCCCTCAGTAACTAGAGGGCAAAGCAAATTCTGACAAGGATAAACAGTAAAACAGCAGCTGAAAGCTAAATCATTAAGAAGTAGTAACCTGCACTCCAGGATGTGTTTCATGCATGAACTCGAACAATTTGTTCACAACAGTCTTCAAGAACTTCCAATGAGCTCTCAAAAATCTAGGATATTGCCCAACAACATACCTGCCAGTTGATCAAAACAAGTTGTGACAACATTTCTTAATTGAAAGAAAACAGAGTAGCTGTATGCCATACACCATCTATAAAAATTAGTAAAAGCAACATTCTGGAGAAGATTAGATTTGTGATTTTTTGAGAGAGGTAATTGTAAAACAATGAATAATGTCGAATTAGATGCACTGAAAAACTTCTGGCAAAGAAAATAAAAACTGGCAAACGACAATGACATCACATCCATACATTATATTGCTTGCAATTACGGCCTTGTTGTCTTTTCCTTTCGTGATTTCACATAGGTTAAGCAAATCGCGTATCACCATGACAAGGAATCTGTTCTCCTGCCAAAGTGAACACAAGGAAAAATGTGAAAAATCAAGATCTTAGCATTCAAATGATAGAAAAATTTGGTAGTATTGTTCAGTTTACAGCAAGAAAATAAAGATGCACATAGAAAACTTCAGTAAAAATGACAGCATGAAACAGCAGTTAGGATGTTCTCTTGAATCTTGAAAGCAAAAAAGTTGCACAACCAAACTAATATAAGCAAAATACCTGCTCCTCCACCATCGACCCAGATATGGAACCAATTGCCCAACATAATGTATTTAGATTGTTCCATGACCAGTCCTCGCCATTGAGTTGGTTGCTAAGTTTCTTCAGCATCTGAGTGATACACGAATATGAAATCTTAATGAACCTCGAAAATTAGCAATTGTCCACCATGAAACATTTTTGCCCGAAACACCGTGTCAAAGAAAAGAAATAGTAGATAACAGCACTTGGAACAAAATCAACAAACTTCAATCGCAAGTAAAGGTTAATCAAGCCAGAAGCAATTAGCAACAGCACTTGGAAGTAGGTTGAAGATAAATAAATGAACAGCTTAACTATAACTAGGTCGTCGGAAGCCTGGAATATAAGACAAGTTGCAATTAACCAAAAGGCAATAGAAATTGCTAAGACCTCCTATACTGTAGTTTGCAAATAAGGATAGAATCGTCATCTCGACTAATTCTTCAGCAGATCAGGGATTTATGCATTTAAGAGCTCTCCAGCAATTAGCCATAAAATCACCATAATTGAGAAACCCAAACCATCTATTCTTGAGTAAACTCTTTGATGCTAATTAGCCATCCAGAAAAGTACGATATGAAAATTCAGAACCGATACGAGCTTAAAGAACATTTAGCATGCTACTTCAACTACATTTATTCAAGTCACAACAAATTTGATGGCTTTAAAGGAAGTGTACCTGCTTTTCAGTATCATCATGATCAAGATGTGACAAGTAGATCAGAGTTTCCCTCATGATCTGCAAAATTTAACATCATCAAACACGTAAAAAGAGGACCCAACATTGCAAAACAAGAATCAGGCAAAATGCATTCCACCAAATATAACATGCATCTCTTAAATTTACTCCAACCCAACAAGATCCAAAGAATGTCAATCAAATTCAGCAGGTTATTCTGTAAGAACAAACAAGATAGATACCTTGTATTGCACAAGGACGTCATTGTCTTTCATCGTTTCACGGACAATGTTCCCATTTTCATCTTCGACAATGAGAACTTCTTCAGGTTTTGCCATGCGAGATATCATAAGTAACCTCAACTTGGACATTGGACCAGAATAAAGTTGTCTCCTCTGCATAAGTTGCGCTCCAAGACCATCATTCATGCCAGAAAGCAGTGGCATCTGCTTAATTAACACAAAAGACTTGCATATGAGCAGTTTGGTTTTTGGAGAGTTCTAGGCAAAAAGGATCCAGGTGCCTTGTCATACCTGAAGCCCCATCAGGTTTGCAGTCATTGCAGGATTATCAAGATTATGATGTGCAGCTTCAAACAGCTCAAGAACTAAGGAATTCCAGTAGTCCAAGCAAACCTGCCAAACCACACCTTAGCAATCACACACTATCAAGAAAGTTTTTGAATCACAAATAAACAGTGGTGCAATACCTTAAAAACCTCTGTATCATCCACATACGAGATATTAATAAGATACTCAAGCCCCAACAAGAGGGCACTTATATTCTCTTGTGATGATTCTAGCACACGTATATGAGACTGCATACAAAGTAGCTTGTAAGAGACAACGCTGACTACTACATTCCAAAATCATATTGCCAATACACAACTTCAAAGTGAATGTTCTCATGTCGTAAACACAAAGTAAAGAAGCTTGCCTTAAAAAATGATGTAAAAAACAGAGCCAGATTCTGAATGAATGCCTGGATAAAGGAAAGAGAAACATCAGTTTACAAGTGAATACAACCGTAAACTAGCAATTCACTGTCTCAAACAAACCTGTTCTTCGTTGCTTCCATTTGCATACGCCTCTGGAATGTTTGTATTAACTGGAAGAACACTCTATACATGTGAAGAAAAACCATCAGATAATGAGCACAATAGCACAACCATAACTAGCCAAACATTAAGGTATAACTAAACCGCCTATATCAACAACACTAACACCTAGAATGGCGGATGAATCAAGTTCAACTGCAAGTTTGGGCATTTTGATTAAGCAATTGAGTCTACAGCAAATTTCCAACTTAGGTATCACAATAACTCTATCCTTCGGCAAATTGAACGTAATGTTTTACTAAATCCATATAGAACAGCAAACTCAAACACATCATAGCATCTTCTAAAGGACAAAGTCGACACAGACAAAAGTATCTAGACAAGACTAGAATGAGCAATTTAAAGAGGGCCTTCATTCTGTCAACAATAGAACAATAACCTAGTCAAATAAGTTGTACAGCCTTTGCTTTAACCATTGTCCTAGAAAAGAACTGAGGGATCGTGAGGGATAAAAATAAATAGTCATGGTATAAGAAAACAGTGATGGGATAAAAAAATTGTGTCTTGTTTGGTTGCCATGTTTGGGATAACTTATCCCACCATTTATACCATAGTGATGGGATAATAATCCCAGGATAACTAATCCTGGGATAACTTGTTCCCAACCAAACGACCCTTGAAAGTTTCACATAACTCCTACTTAGATTATACAACGTTTATGATAAGCGATGATTCCACAGCTGTTCCGAGACAGACCGGTATACAAATGTTATACATATTAGTAAACAAACCTAGACAATGATATGGTTCACGGCGGACGACACCAAACTATTCAACTTCTCATGTAATATATCAATATTGTCCACTATTATCAGATCAAATTTCCTCTTTGCAGTATGTCCGTGATAGAATGTCCTCCACAAAGGTTTTCATAAGACTTACATTCACCTTTAGAATATTCAAATTTATAAATTAAAAAAAGACTTATCTATTCATTCGGCACAAGGTCAACTAGCAACCCTCTAAAGTCCGTGGGAAAAATTAAACAACAGATATATTTGTCTACAGTGCTAAAGAAAATAGAAGGCATTCACTAAGGGTGTGGTTGATACACAAATAAGGAGAAAAAGACACTTCCTGTCATCAATTCATACAACTATTCAAAATTTGACACACGGAGAAGCTTATGTAATTCTTCTAATAACTTGTACCAATGTCAAGACCAAGCAACCAATTCTAGGGGAAAACTCTCCCAAGGCTCAATTGAAAAACAAAGAGAAGGGTTGGCTAGATTCGGAGTAAAACCAAATAGCCTTACCCTGCTAAAAAATACAAATCCACTGTTAACTGTCACAAAGTTGACAGAGAAACTAAATACAGCTATACAACGATTAACCATAGACTGATTCCATCTATGGTACACTCTTGAACCAATTAAATAAGAACAAAGCAACATCAAGGATTAATTAGCTCACCTGCAACTGCCCCATGAATATGGTGTACATCTTGACATACTGTTCGTTATAAAAATCCCCAAAATTAAGGGCAGCAACCTGCATATTAACACAGAAACCAAAAAGTATACTGAATAACTACAGATCAATTTTACTGTTAAAAGAAACTCTAGTAGAGATCTTGTCATTATATACCTCTGTTAGACACTGAAGTGTGAGATTGCGATAAGATGGCATGGGGAAAAATTTAAGCAGTATTTCCAACTGTAATATGAAAAGACACAAGTCAGGCAGCACTCCTCAAACAGGTTTGTATTAAGACAGCAAATTGTAGAACATGCTTCAATTAAAAAGATAAATGATATGCAACCGAGAAATACAAACCAGTGTTGATTCAAAAATATAGCCAAGCGGAATCCATGAAAGGAAAGCATGCAGTGTAGCAAGTGTAGCCCTGATGAGCTCAGTTCTGTGGGATACTGATAGCACATACAAGCATAGCTCATGGATGAGTTGAAACTCGCTGTAAACAAAGGAACTAATGTCTTAGAAAGAGAAGTCTTAATTTATAAAAGGAAAGGAAGATATCTGACCATAATTCAAATGTATGTAAAGATTATATTAGAAGACCCTCTTCTTTGAAATTATAAAAGGAGCTCTAAAATCCATACGGTGTATAGAATCTTTTAATTTAATTCTCCAGTCAAAACCGCATGTTTCACCCAAGCATAGTAGAAATAACCAAGTTTTAATCACATTCAGTGCTTCAAAAATATAATTTTAAAAAAAAACAGCAGGAAAGAACAAGTCGTAAGTGTCTTAAATAAAAGGCCAGTACAAGCCAAAAGAATAAAATACTCAAACAGAAAAACAAAAAGCTACACAAGCTCATGCATTTATCAGAAAGGAAGAGAACCAAATAAATTTATGTAAATAATCTTTCTTTCATAGAATGGAAAAGTATTTTCTACTGAGCCACAAAGTTTCACCAAAACAGTGATAACTCTTTACATACTATTTTCTTTTTTACTTTAGAGAACTTTTCAGTCTTCACATCCTATTTTCTCTGGCAGCCAACCAAAGGGAAGTTCCAACAGTTCGGATTTCTCTACCATTTCCCTATTTCTACTTAGTTCCTTCTCATCTATTTTGCCGATTTTCAAAATGGTAAATGGTTTCTAGACTCTACTCAACATCAGTATGTCAAAGCCAATATTTGAGGTTATCCCATATATCAAACAATCCTATGTGGAAAAAATCCCCAAGTTAAAAATTAAACCAAAAAGAAACTCATACAGATATGGAATTGTACCTGTTTAAAGATTGTTTGAGCTCCTTGATCTTTTGTTGAGTCATTTCACCCCTTGAGAAATCGAATACCTCCTCGCTGAGAAGCTGAAGATAGTAGTTTCAAGTTATCAAGGTGTACTTGATTCTAATGTTTTCATTGGAAGATGGAAATGAAGATGTAGAGAAACCTACCTTCAATATCGCCATGCAGTTTTCACATATTGTTTCACTTGTCTTTGCAGCCGCAACTAAGTCAGGAATGAAGCTTCGCCATCTCGCAGGCCACTCGTGCTTCAAAATCTGAAATTATAAATGCCAAGAAAAAAATGAATTTTGAAAGACCGTTCAACTTCATGTGTAACTAACACGAGTCACAATCAATGATAATGAGGGTGCTGTGTGTGTGGCTCAGTCTACGTGTGTGTTCTTTTTTTATAAAGAGAGTGTTGTAGGTATTAAGGGTACCTGAACCAAAATTATGTTAAGCTTGCTAATATACAGCCTTTCCCGCCGGAGAGATGCTTCATCACTGGAAAGCTGAGCTCAATATAGGGATAAGCATAAATGACTCAGTTAATAAAATCCATGGAAACTTGAAGAGAAATAACAAGAAATGTGTAGTTGTACCTTCACAATAACTTCAGAAATATAGTTTTTCATTCCATCTCGTTGTTCGACAGGCAATGCATTCCATCTATACTTTATTACACCTTCTAGAACCTGCAGGGTGAAGACAGTTAAATATCTTACTCAGCTTTCTACCATATATAACTAAACTAGAAGTCCCAAACAAACAAAGAAAAAGAACTGAAACAAAACAACAGTTCTTTTTTTTTTGAACAGTTGCACAATAAACACCACCTGACAGCATCTCTATCTTGTTACTCCCTCCATTTCAAATTGATTGTCAAGTTGCTTTGGCACAGAGTTTACAAAAGTAAAGAAGACTTTTGAATCTTATGCTCATAACTAAAGATATGTTGAATGTATCAAAATGTCTTTTAGTTTTGTAGTCTTAAAGTGCCAAGTGAAAAGTTGAAATTAAAAGTTACCAAAAAGGTAAAGAGGCATTCTTTTTCAACGGACTAAAAGGGAAAGTAGGACAAACAAATCGAAACAGAGTTAAGTAGTTGTTAATACTCAAGACACAACTTTAGCATTCTGCTCCACATTATTTTCCAAAAAACAAATTACTCAATTTAAACTTCCCAATTTTCAAAAAAGTTTCTATTTGGGTTGTCAGCCCTCACGCCTTATCTCCACAGTCCAAAAATAATTATTGAACTTCACGCTCAGCTTAAATAGTGATAATTTCATACTCCCTTTGACTCAATTTATATGACACGCTTTCCTTTTTAGTCAGTCCAAAAAGAATGACACATTTCCTTATTTGACAAATATTTAATGACACTAACAAGATTTTACCCATATTGGGTCCTGCTTATACGGCAAAAAGTCCATAAAGATGTGCTCTTCAAGGGTAATTTTGAAACATTGCTAAGTTTTTCCATATTTCTTAAGCTCGGTGTCCAGTCAAACTACATCACATAAGTGGGGACGGACTACGGAGGGAGTACGTGAATTACTTTTTTCGCTTGTATCAGTCAAAGTCACCCTTACCAAAGAAAACATTAATCACAGTTAAACAGATATGTTTAAAGCAATCTCAATCCTAGTTAAACACTGATTCTAAAAATAAAAACACTAATCACAGTATAACAGTTAAACAATCTCAACCACATTTAAACACTGATACTTAAATTGAATAAAAGAGTCATAGCTGCAAGTTCAACATCACAAAGTACTGTAAAACTGACCTGCAAAGCGAAAAATTTCGTATTCAGGCTTTGTGTGCTCGATAGAATGTGAACCACTTGAAGCCACATATCTGGGTTATTTTGCAAATCGCGCAAAATATGGTCCGCTGCAGCTCTCTGCAAAGCAATACATATAGTATATGATTAACATAAGAACAGTGGAAATGTTTCCAAAGCTAGGCCTGACTGTTCAACAGAGGAGTCATCAGCAGTGATAACATAGCAAACCAATTGACAAGCTGTATATATGATCCTTAGGGGCTAAGCCATCTTTTGGCTATTCTCCACAGTTGTTCATCATAATAGTTCCTTTTATCCCCTAAAAGTTTAATCTGTAATCTACATATTTAATTTGTAACAACAAACACTTTTTTTTATGACAAGGAAACCCACAGCCACTGCCCTTTGGGTGCGCATAGGTAAAAACCCCACTCCTATACAATAGCTCACAAACCAAACAAAAGAGGTAACCCGCACTAGGCAAGCCCGGAAAAACAACAGCAAACATTTGAGATTTCTTTTCTTCCGAGTCTAGCAGGAAATTGAGGGGTCCTCATTAATATCTGGTGGTCAAATATAAACAGATGCAAAACAGCAAAAGTCGCATTAAATGCCAGATGGAAGTTTATAACACTTACCACTACCATTATTATTACTATTATTATTATTATTATTATTGTAATCCAGATGGAAGTTTCTATGGCTTATCACTATCACTGTTATTATTATAATCCAGATGGAAGTTTCTATCGCTTTACACTGTCATTAATGTTACTGTAATCCAGATGGAAGTTTCTAGCTTTCAGCTACCATTATTGTTATTGTAATCCAGATGGAAGGTGTATCTCGCTTATCATTATCACTATTGTTATTGCAAACCATGTGGAAGTTTCTATCGCCTACCGATACCATTGTTATTGTAATCCAGATGGAAGCTTCTATTGCTCTCACTATCACTATTATTATTGTAATCCATATGGAAGTTTCTATCGCTTATCACTATTGTAATCCAGATGGAAGTTCCTATTGCTTACCACCATCCCTATTGCTATGGTAATCAAGTCTTTGAAATATTATTGTGACTTGGCCAGCAATGAGAACAAAGATTTTGCGAGTTCCACTCCTCAAACTGGATCCTCTCGTGTATGAAACTGAATTGTTATTCACAGAATCACACTAAACACTCATAAATGATTTTAGCCTTTTTTTAAAAAAAAAACTGATGCTTACTAATTCACAGAATATAGACCCTGTTATTCAATTGGTGGAACTACAGCTGTATAAAGCCTTCAAGTGAGTCTTATAGAAAGCAAAAGGCAATAGACATCTTTTTTTTAAAGTGTTCTAGCAGCAACAAGCCATTATACACCGACAGGGTAACTAGTGCCATACTAGAGAACTGCTGAGTTAATTGTATAAGTACGAAAAAAGATGTACAGATCCCTTGCATTTTTCTTTATACACGTAGCAGGTTTGAGAATCCTTCTAGTATGCCACTATCTACTTATCTTTACAATAACGAGATTAAAATGTGGGATACCACAGAGAAAGAACTGCCTACATCCAAAGCCTTCATTTTTTTCATATGTAGGTGAGGACTTTCCCCCCTTCGCATACAGATTTCTCAAACTCTTTTCTTTTCTTTAAACCTGGGGTGAGGGTCAAAACAACTGTAACATTGTACATTCCAAGCATCTGAAACTACGAATCCTTAGGAATTGAACAAACATTAGTCAATGTCCTGGTGACATCAACGAGTTCAGCAAAAATTACAGGAATGGTTGTCCATAAGCAATATAAATTCTTCAAATTCCCAAAAGGAAGTGACGCTTCCTTGTAACCTACAACAAACCTAATGTTGCACTTATTTTAAGTGCTTTTAAGCCAAAAATAGTTTTTAACCACATTCGGAAAACTAATTTGATCTAAAAGGATAAAAACAACACAAAAGCCGCTATGACTAAGTAAAAAAACTAAAATGCAGTCCAAACAGAGCTCTTACAGCGCAACAAAAAAGTAAAAAAAAAAAATGCATCCCCTATATAGAAAGAACGACGCCATTCTACTTAACTAAACACCAGCAATCAAAAAAGTTAAGTCATTCCAAACCATCGAAAACGAAAAACAGAAAATTTAACCAGCAATTGTCAGATAAAGGAGATAAATTGAACAAATGAAGAGCAACAGCAAAAATGCTCTCACCTCTTCCTTAGATCCGGTGCCATAGAAAGCAGCAACAGTAGCATCAAGCAACGAAACATCAATGGGCTGACTCAAATCTCTCAGCTTCTCCGCCGCCATGGTGAGAACGGACGAACGAACGAACAGAGTGATAAACCCTAGAAGTAATCACAAGCAAAGCAGTAAAACCCTAGAAACGAGAACGAAAACCCTAAGCAAAGAAAAAGTGAGCGCCTCAATTGTTAAAAAGGTGTTTTCAAAGATGTGGATTTTGTAAAAAACATGAGTTTCTAGAAAGAGGCCAAAAGGGGAGAAAACATAAACAGAGAGACAGCTTCAATTTGACGCAGAAAGAGTATATTGAGAAATAATAGGAGAGTAAATATATATACTACTATTACTAAAGAGGGATTTCGGGAAGTTAATTTTCAAGCGCTTTTCCCTCCTCTCATTTTCATTTTTTGTTTTTTGTTTTTTGTTTTTTGTTTTTTGTTTTTTTTGTAATTAGTGTGGATGAGAGGAGCGTTTTTCGTCTGTATTTTTATATAATTTTTTGTTTTGGTTATATTTTGATTCGAGATTTGTTGGCAACCGCCATTTTATTTAGCAGAGCTTAGGTTTGTGTAGATTCTAGTCTCCACAAATTTTACTGTGTGGAATTAGAGTAAATATTGTGATTCTTGGTTGTCATTATTTAAAAGATTAGTGAAACATGAGTGTTGTGACTGGATTGAGCGTTGCAGTGTTATCTTCTTATTTTTTCCACCTGTTTTTTATGTTGAAGTTTGATTAATCTGAACTTGTGTATTATCGAGCTCATTTTTGAAGGTGACAATGTCAACAAAAAAAAATTCGTATTCATATTTAATTTAGTACAATGTATGCTTTGAAAGAAGCGTGTACAATTCGAAAAGAGTTTTAATTGATCAAAAGAAGAATATACTTCGCTTGAGCCGAAGTTTTGGAAGAAGACTGTATTTTTATTTTTTTTTATTTTATCCTGAGATGAGGTTTATCGGAAATTGTCATTTTACTTTTGAGGTAGAGCTTAGGTCTGCGTACATTTAATTTTCCTCCAATTTCATCGTGTGGAATTATACTGAATATGTCATTGTTGTTGTTTTTTCATACGAGGTTAATGAAACATGGATGTTGCGACTGTTTTGAGTGCTGCTGTATTACTTCTTCTTTTCTCCCGGTGTTTGACATTTATATTGAAATTTGAGTAATTTGAATTCGCGCATTATCAAGCTTATTTCTGGTGGCAATGATGTCAACACAAAAAAATTGTATTCGATTTTTTAATTTAGAAAGACATGTTTTGGAATAGCTTGTACTGTTTGGGAGGGGTTTTTGATTGATCAAACGACGAATTTACTTCAATTTATAAGCACTTGGGCACAGTCGTACATAACATAGAAACTACTTTGAAATAATGGATAATTTTAACTAGAATAATGGGGCTGCAGCGAAACTCTAGAAGAGGATAAATCGGCCACATTAAAGTTACCTTCTCGAAAAAATCGTTTGATATTCAAAAATTGTTAAACAACAGTCAGACAATTTTGTTGTGACTATACCGACAGCTAAAACGAACAAGAGCACAATCATTAATCCAACGACCTTAAGAAGAGGGCCACTAGCGAGAATAGTTAATTCACACAGGGGCTTATCCGAAATAGCTTGGCTCACTTACTGTGTAAGATTATCTGTTTCTAGAAATTTAATAACTTGAAATCCTGGTGCTTGATACTCTAGCTCGAAAAAACTCTCGTAGTTGTATACTGGGCCAAAAATGGAGGGATCAAGTATAGAGCCGTGAAGAAGCAAGTTTATCCCTACCCCGATCGGCAGTTTTTCCCATCTCTCCCAAATTTTTCCCGATCTTCGGTGCGAGCTCTATAAGGCAAAAGCTCACCGTACATATGGTTCGGAGGCCGAGCCTCACCCCAGCAATAAGAGCGTGGCTTAGGTTAACTAACACAAAAAAGATATAGTACACTCAACGATTGTCTTTGGGTTCCGAACTCCATATTGGGAAGGAGCGTTGTTGTTTGCGAGGTCTTAATCACATGGATCCACTTTTCATTCCATTTGTGGGAATGTATAGAGTCGAATTTAAACGTTGAAATTTTTAATTAAGAATGAAGGAATATCAATCATCTTACCATAACTCATGTTAGTATGTTCCTAACTTTTGATACATGAAACGGGGAAAAGTAGAGGTTTTGCTTCACAATTTTTTTTTCAATTTTTTTTCATTGATTATGATTTGTATTTATCAAAATCATTTATCAGATGATAAAGACGTAACAAAAATTGGATGTTGAATGTGGTATTTATTATCGCTTGAATGTTGCAATGTCGCATTTTTTTCCGTCTGATATTTGACTTTCATGTCGAAATCTAATTAATCTGAATCTGTGTATTTTTGGACATGAACGTTAATGGACACGGGGATAGAGCAAGTGAAACATGTCGTTCGTAATGGAAGAAAAGATATCACCTATCAATTATTTTTTGGAGGCGATGCTATTAACATAAATTTATTCGTACTCAAATTTATTTTAGAAAGACGGATGCGTTGGAATAAGCTTGAATAGTTTGGAAACAATTTTGATTGTTAAAAATAATAATCTATTTCAACGGATAAAGACACGCAGACATACGTAACATAAAATTACACTTTGAAAGGGTAAACAAATAGCTAGAGCAACGGGTTCTATAGCGAACCGGGTTGCAAAAAAAGGAAAAATAGACCATACTATAATTGTCTTCTCAGGAGGTCTGTTTGATATCTAAAAACTGCTAAGCAATTGTTGGACAAGTGGACAATGTTGAGGTGAACCAATTTTTTTTTAATAGAGTCTGATCTAAATGTTGACTAGATAAACATTGAAACTTCTAACTAAGGATAGAAAAACACCAATTATCTTACTATAATCTATATTAGTATCTCTTGATAATACATATACTAGATAACCATATTTCTCCAGATTTGATCGTGTAAAGATAAACTATTTAGTGTTTTTTTAACCTTTGAAATCAAACGAAATGTTCCTTAGCTTACTTCGTTGTCAAATAGATGACATTATTAAGTGGCAACTAACATAGTTATCTTTTTTTATTTTCTCAAAATGAAAACTCACTTGTCATTCGTCATTTCAGACCAATAATTATTTTAATCGATATTGTGAATTTTTTGACGTTAACTTCTAATTTGCCAGTTATGTTTGTTCATGTGAATTTAATTAATTTCATTTTTTATTTTAATAATTATGACGTCTATGCCCTTATGTTTATCAATTAATTACACATGATATGTATTACCTCTCACTAATACGAGTATCAAATAATTCTATTCGACAAAGATCATTTATAAGAGAAAAAATCATCTGATACTTTTACCTCTATTGAATTTAAACATGAAAATATATGATTCTCAGTCTATTAACTTATTACTAAGTCACACTCAAAAGTTTTATGTAATAACATTGCCTTTCTTTATTTTAAATATTTTTTAAGTCAGAATAAAAATAAATTC
This sequence comes from Solanum piurae, assembly GCA_029582685.1. Taxonomy (NCBI): domain Eukaryota; kingdom Viridiplantae; phylum Streptophyta; class Magnoliopsida; order Solanales; family Solanaceae; genus Solanum; species Solanum piurae. Next base: position 20,955 of record JAJOOO010027991.1, read on the forward strand.
AAGTTCTAAAAGAAAATTTAAAGTGGATAAAATTGAGAGAACAAATAAATTACATGTTCTATTGCATTAAATAGTCACACTAGAAAATTTTATGTAATAATATTGTCTTTCTTTATTTTAAATATTTTTAAGTCAGAATAAAAATAAATTTAAATTCTAAAAGAAAATTTAAAGTGGATAAAAATTGAGAGAACAAATAAATTACATGTTCTTTGCATTAAAACGCCAATATGCAACTTCACATTTGAAACGTTGATTCATAATTATAGACTTGTCTTGTAATTATATTTTTAAAAAAGTTATAATTATGCTAATGAGAGAAAACCTTAGGACTCTTTGTAAATATTTTTTTTAACCATATATTTGAGGTTTTCTTAATTTTTAAAATATACATTTTTCTTACCATATATTTTAGGACTCCTTAATTATTCATTTTTCTGATGCCTCTGTTCATATATTCTCCTTTTATCATAAATTTTGGGATTCCTTAATTATTAATTTTCCTAATATATCTATCATATCTTAATAATCAAATTTTCTAATACCTCTTATCATATTTTTTCCTCTTATTATATATTTTAGGACTCCTTAATTATTAATTTTCCTATTATATCCACCATATAATTTAATTATAATTTTTCCTAATATTCTACCATATATTTTAATTATTAATCTTCCCAATACCTCTTATCATATATTTCAGGACTCCTAAATTACTAATTTTCCTAATATACCATATATATTAATTATAATTTTTTCTAATACTTCTTATCGTATATTTTCCTCTTATCATATATTTTAGAATTCCCTAATTATTAATTTTCCTAATATACCATATATCTTAATTATAAATTTTCCTAATACCTCTTATCATATATTTTAGAACTCCATAATTATTAATTTTCCTAATATATCTACCATATTTTTTAGGACTCCCTAATTATCAATTTTCCTAATATATCTACTAGAGCTGTCAAAAAGGACCGGCCCAGCCCCATCGGGCCCAAGCCTCGAGGGCCAAGGAATTTGAAGGGCTAGGGCGGGGCGGCCCTTTATTTGGTAGGGCCAGAAAATGCTCAATCCAACCCAACCCTAGAAGGGCCGAGGGCTGGGGCGGGCTAGCCCTTCTATTTTTCTTTTTAATTTTTTTTTCTTTTCAAATTTATAATTCTATAACATCAAAAAAATGAGAAGATTTTCAAATCAAATATGACAAACAATGATGTTGTTTCAATAACACTAACAAAAATCTAGTGTAATTAGCATGTATCTCGCATACTGGATATGCGAGTGAGATAAGAGAACGACAAGCAAGATAGGAGGGAGGCGAGGGTGCGAGATTTGTACATGTATCCTAGATACATGCGAATCTACTTGGATAGAGTGTATCTAGAACAAATTAACCCAATTTTGAATCCATATATTTCGAGATACTATCTGGGTACGAAGATTTATAATATTACAACATAGCGTGTATTCAAATAATTAGATTATATACTAGTGAGATTATTGTAAATTACTCTTAAATAAAAAGTTTTG
>JAJOOO010027992.1:0-16473 GCA_029582685.1 Solanum piurae
AACCACTCACAATTACATCTACAAGATCACCAACATAAACTACCTCTAAGGAAACATGTCAACGAAGGGAATAACCTTAACATACCTTTCCAATGAACGCTCGAAAGGCCGTAGTTCCTTCACGAAAGTTGTTCCTTATGTCTTAAGCTTCGCAAACACTATATATAAACAACTGGTACGCACCTATAAACAATTCATAATTAATCTGAAATCGGCAGATTTGCCATATTGCCCCAACTTGTCGAAACGTCCATAGAAATTCATAAAAACAATCATAGAAGAGTCCCGAGATGATTACCTTAGTTAACCAAGTTAAAACCTTGAAGAAACATCAATAACTACAATTTATATCTTCAAAAACCAGCTCCAAACGCAGCTAATATAAGGGAAAAATGATTGCCACGTGTAGGGATTACGTTTCTAGGCACGGGGGCAATGTTTAATGGTAGAAATCATCCAAAACTAACCTTCATAATGCTAGAACTCCATAGGAACTCTCTCTTAAGCTTTCTCTCTGGTTTGTAACTGAAATGGAATGTTTTCATGGCTTAAAACGTTAAATAAACCGACATACCATATTTTTCACCCGACCCGGATCCGACCCGGATCCGACCCGGATTCTGCTCCGGCAGTCCCTAGCAAAACCCTCATAACTTTTTACTCTGATGTCGGTTTGATACGGGGTTTTGTGCGTTGCAAACTAGACTCGTAGGCCTTCGATTTAATGGGTAATAGGCCTTCTAACTCTTTATATACTGGGAGAAAACATCCAATACATTTGACCCAAATTTCAGAGAAATCTTTAAAAAGGAACTTACGAAAGCTTTCGCCAACTTTTATTTTGCCACTTGCTTAACTTCAAAACTTGAGATACAACCCTTTAACACTTAAAATATGACATACCACATCATTTTTAATTTATTACTCACCCTCTTTGTCTTTCCACGAATGTACGAATTAATTTAGACGTTTAGAAAAGTCGTTGTTACACTCTTGCCTACATTTTTACCTAATATAGGGTCCGACAGACAGGTTTCCGAGTCTCGTGGCTAGTAGTTGAGTTCGTGATTTCCCCAGCTTTGGTAAGTCTTCATGCTTCGAGGACGGAGTTATTGTTTTAGTTTCTTTCATGTATTTATCTTTTGAACATGATGTATGGGCTAGGCTCAATTTCATTCTATTGTATTAGATGGCTATGATGGGACATGAGTTTAGACTTCCGCTTTTCATTTTATAAAATAATTTAGACTTGGACTATTGTTTTACTCTCATTGTTCTATTTCTTATGTTATGGGAACTAAGTGGCTTGTATGGAGTCCTTCGGGGTTCTATACACCATGTTACATCTAGGGGGTACCCCTGGGTCGTGACACTCTTCTTTACTTTCTCAGAACTCAGTTTAAGACAAAAATATTTTCTTTAAAAGATTCTCAAAAATTATAACTCATAATAGGGTTCATGCTGAAAAATAGATATGAAAAAATCAACTCAAGGATCTCAATAACAATATAGAAATCTCAATACTTAGAAATTAAGAACTCAGAACTCAATGTTACTACTCATATAAAAAATACTCAAAATCCAGGATAAAACACTAGATTACTCTTTTACTCAATTTAGATAGATGTAGGGCGTGATGATGAACTCAGTCCATCACTCTGATATCCTTACATACTTGGGAATAACAAAGTTCTTGGCGAAATTGATGAAATTTGAAGAACGCTTGAAAAACATAGTTTTTCTCCTCTTGAATCCTTGCTTAAGTCTTTGAAATGTTAAAAAACATACAACAATATTTTAACACTGTTTAAACTCTTAATTAGGTGAAAAAGGGTCGTGGTTTAGGGTTAAAAGGGGTGGGAAATGAATAAACTACCCTTCATAAAAACTGATGAAAACCTTCTACAGGTCCATCTACGGTTCGTGGTTTGTTCTACAGACCTTAGATCCCATTCATAGAATTTATATTGATTGTAAGGCTCAAAATTTCATTCTACGGGTCCAATCTACGATCCGTAGAAGTTCTATGACCTGTATTTAAACAATTAATTGGCTCACAATTCCATTCTACAGGTCCAAACTATGGCCTGTAGAAGTTCCTACGGCTTGTAGAATGGATCCGTAGGAATTGGATCCCAAAATTCAGATGCTCTGTATTTTTGACGGTTTGACAGTACGGGTCGTAGTTCAATCTATGGCCTATTGAATGGATTCATAGATTACAGACTCAGAAAACTGTAATATGACAGTCTCTGGTAAAATGACCATAACTTTTTACTCCAAACTCAAAATGGGGAAAACTTAGTGACGTTGGAAAAAGGACACAAATACCTTCAAATTGAAAAGTCATAGGCCACATAATGCATTATGTGCTTTGAGATATGATCGTTTGAAGTAGGCCTAAGTAAAATCTTATGTCAAAACTTAATCGGTAAGAATTCTTTCGACACAACTTTGTGCTAGGGTGTTCTTGTGATTTAACTCATATCAAATCCATTCCAACACTTAAGAATTGACCTTTACACATATAGGAACTTTAAAAATCACGCGATACAATTTTAAATGCAAATAAAGAATGGTTCGTGCATTAACTTAGAAATTTTTGGGGTATTACATGAACCATCCTTTTTTCTGCTCCAACTCAAATTCCTCAAACGAGAAATCGCAAGTTTCAGGAGGAATCCTCTCTCCAAAAATCTCTTTGCCAAAGCAAGAAAACTAAATCCTCTACCGTTTCTTCCCTCCCAGGTTCCCCAACATCTAAGGAAGATTTGTTACTTCGCCAAGTACGGTTCTCTATGACTCATAAAAGTGTCTATCCTAAGCCCCTTGTGCCCCATGCATCTCCATACCAAAAGTTTTCTTCAAAGAAACCCTCGTGTTCCTCTTCATCGAAGACTCACTCAACCCCTGGTCCTTCAAAATGGGTTGTCAAACTTGTTTGATCTTCAGATTCGGATTTGGAAGCTACTAAGGATGATGCCCCAAAAAAATTGGATACAACGGGTATTACTCACTCGACTAGTTTATATCTCCTAAGTTTTCAACAATGTTCTATTATACGTGGTCAAGTAGTCACTGGTTTTGGCGGCCCTGAAATGCAAGTTCTACTTACAAAATTGGAGGTTCAGAGTTGGTCTGACTTGCTTCTGCAAGGGGATGTGCAACATAAATTTGGCCACCTTGAAGTTACTGAGTTTTATACTAATGGCGTAACCAAGGGCTCTGTTTTTTCACCAGTGTTCAAGATATGTCCATCAATCTGAGTTGTTGATATATCTCGCATTCTCCATATCCTAAATGAAGGGAGGGATCACTATGTCAAATTTGATTGGTCTCCCTTAGATAGTTTGGCATTCGCTCTAGAAATATCATGGAAATTCTCTAGACATCCCAATTTGATGTTGTTATAAAATCTTGACTCCGAGGAAAGAGAGGCGCATAGAGTCTAGTTATCTTGAGCTAACCCTTATGGAGTGTCTTAACACTAAGGTCAAGATCAACTTTCCAAGCTTGATGGTTAAGCATATGCAGTATGTGATTATCAAGGGTGCTAAACCTCTTGCTTTGATTTATGGGTTCTAACTTGAAGAAATCTTTGAGGCATATTCAGTTGTTGTGAAGGTGTGGATTCCTCAAACAAAAAAGGATGTTTTGGGCAAGGTGAATTGGGTTTCTCTTCCTTCTAGAATGAAACAGTCTACCACTCACCTATGAAGGCTTCAATATTCCCTTGATGAGAAGACTACTGAAATGAAGGCCACTATGAGTGCTCACGAGCTTGCTCGATTGGGTCTGCAGACAAGGATAGATGTTTTGGAAGACACTCTGGCCAAGGAAAGGGCAGAACATGCTGATACTATTCGTCAGTTAACACAACTGTTACCACCTGTTCCACCCTCCACCTAAGCCTTATCCCCTCGTGCCTTTAGTTTATATGCCATTCTTAGATTCCTTGTTGTTGTTTAGCTGTTCATTTTGTTTGCCTGGTCAGGGTATATCTTAATGTTGTGTCAACAATTATCTGACTATTAATGGAAATGATCACCTTTTGCTTGTTTTGATTCTGATTCTTGCTCTCTTTAATTCATTTTTATGCTATACTTTAGTCTTGTTCTGTTTGTTTTGATGATTGACCTAATGGCCATGACTTGTTAGACACTGCCTTTATCTTGATTATCTTGTGAAGAGAACATCATATTTTAAATAATTCCAAAAGGGGGAAGCTAAGAGGTATGCAATATTTATAACCCATTGACTAACTTGTATAAACTCAAGTGATTGTCTACTTAGTATCTACAGGTAAATATGGAAGTTTTATTGCAAGGTATTTATCATCATCAAAAATGGAAAATTTGTTAGCATTATGAAAGTTTTGATGAGTGACAAAGATTGATGAAACACGTCAGTTAGTATGGTTCAAAAGAGCACTAACATGAACAAGAAGTATCAGAGCCAAGGTCGTGGGTTCGATTCTTTAGAGCATATTCTACATGAAACATGTGTTGGGAGGGGATTGTTGGGTAATGCCAACATCCCACCTATGGAAAGGCCCACGAGGGGCTGGGTTGCCAGGTCGAAGTCATGATCTAACATGCCGCTTTCTTGGTGGACATAGTTAAGAAATAAAGTTGCGCCTTTGCTATAAACCATAGCTTTTGGCATGATGGTGAGTGCTTGATCCTGTAACACCTTGGATTCGAGAAAGGTTAGAAAGGGGTCAACTGGGAATCTCACAAGCCAAAAGTGGACCATGGAACCCTCCATGAAGCCCCAGACAGGTCGTGAAGGGGACCACGGTTAATGAAAGGGCTCGTGGTAAGTCCCTAGGACCTGCTATGCCGGTGTCCCTCCCACGGAGGCCTAGACAGCCCGTGGGGAGGTTGACAGGCCGTCCAGCAGGTCTTCAAGTGGGTCATCAGGAGGGGGACCTTCTCCCCTAGCCACTGGTCAAGGACCATAGACGGCTAAACAGTCCCTGGTACCCTTGACGGGCCGTGAAGGCACCCGTCAAGTATGTTCGTTAGATTTAAGTTAGGAGTTTTTGGGTCTTTTTTTAATTATTTTATTTCAATACCATGCCATTTTACCCTTTACCGAAAGCCATATATAAGGTTTTCTACCCCCAAAATTACCCAATTCAATTCATTCTCTCAATTTCCCAAAAGAAGAACAAGTTCATCCTCCCCAAGTATTTCTCTCTCTAGAAGAAGAAGAAATAGTCAACTTAGAGTTTCAAGATCAAGTCTCCAATTCACCATTTCTTATGGGCTTCGAACTCTAAGGTATAATAGTATTCATCTATGGATAACTTTCCTCCATAGAGTTTCTAAATTCCCCAATTTTGAAGTTAGAAATCTCCAATTAAAGTTAGGGTTTTCTTCTATGTCATGGGTTCCTTTCAATATTGATATAATTGATTGTTTTATGAAGTATTATGCTTGAATTGAGTTAATTCCATGTTTTTAAGATGAATCCTCATGACCCCATGCTTAACCCATGTTTTCTGGATTTTTGATGATTGAAAGTGGGTTTTGAACTATGAAAGTGAATTACGGAAATATGCATGTTCTCATGAAATTGATGAAATATGATGTAAGTTACTTTGAGATTAAAACATAAATGATGTTGTTGCTGATTGTTGTGAAAGGATTTCTCACAAAATTACTCAATACATGAATGTGAAAGGTTTTCTCACATAAAGGATTCTAAGGTTGAAATGTCTTATCACCTAAAGTGAAACAAAGTTAAGGATCTATTCTAATGATGAGTCAAGTGGCAATTAGAACTGTCAAAATAGGCTGACCCGATCCAACCCTAACGGGCTAGAGAGTTAAATGGGTTAGGATGAGCTGATACTTTTAATTAAAGGGCCTATAAAATAGCAGCCCAACCCATCCCTAAGCGGGCCACGGGTTGGGATGGGTTGGCCCTTCAACAAAAAAATGGACAATATTGACCTCTTAGAAAGAGTATCGAACGTTGATGTTTGATGAACACGACATCAATACATACGTAAGTTCATTCATGAATTACACATACTTCAGTGAATACTTACAAAACAAAAACATAATAGCCAAGATAAAACATTAATAAGATTCATCCGAGCAAAAAATATTACATGATCACTATTTTCATAAACAAGACAATACAGGAGAAATGGTAGATTAGGCATAAAAATAAAAGTAAAAGAGGTCAAAGATTCATAGTTATAATGTAGTAATGGGTTTGGGCTAATAAGAAAATTTAGTGGGCTAATGGCCCTAAAATGTAAAAGATATGCAAAGAAGTTAGACTTGATTTTATATTGATATTTAAAAATATTTATTGACAAAATCTTAACAAATGAAACACTACTTAAAATATATATAATACATATTTTTAAAATTCACAGCCCATGGGCTGGCCTCTGAGGCTTGCGGGCCAAATGAGGTTGGGCTAAAAAGTCTCGTTCCTAAATAGGCTGAAAAAATTAAGCCCAATCCCACTTAATTAAAGAGTTGGGTTGGGCCGGCCTAGCAGGCCAAGCCCATTTTGACAGCTCTAGCGGTGATTACACATGTCCTCTAATGAAAAGACAAGAGGTGATTACACATGTCCTCTAATGAAAAGACAAGAGGCGATTACACATGTCCCCATATTAAAAGACAAGAGGTGATTAACCATGTCCCTTAGTGATAAGATGAATGTGATTGATGACTATTTTGTGGGAATTATGCTTAGTATTGAGTGGACAAGTGGTGATTACCCGCGTCCCATAAACTATGTGCCATCATAGGTTGTCTAGAGAGACATTAGCTAGTTGATCCACTTAAGCTAGAAGTTCATGGATCTTACCTTGGCAAGTGAGAACACCTTTTTTTGGTGTGGGGTAAACATCGAATTCCATGTTATAGCTCACATGGTCTTTATGTCGGTTAAGGCTAATTTGCCTAACAAGTATAATGTTGAACTAAGGTTACTTCATGAAGTATTTTACAAGTGTTCAAAAGATGATTTCTGTGATTTTTTCTAACCTTTTTCTTATGGTTTTAACTTGGTCTTTGCAGCACATGAAAGATCCTTTTTAGCATGATTTTATATCTCTATGCATTACTATCATACTTGATACATTTCTATATTAACGCATACTCTTGCCTATGTTGTTTCTCAAATGTAGGGTCTGACGTTCCAGTTTCTCATCCCCGTGGCTAGAATTCACTTTGTCTATACTTAGTAGTGGTGAGTCCTTATGTTCCGAGGACCTAACCTTTTATTGCTTTCAGTATTTACTTTTTCAGATATTGTATGTGATGCCAAGGTTACGTCCCGATCACTCTTGATGTAATAGAAGGCATTTGAGACTATGTAGACTTCTGCTTCATTTTTATAAACACTTTATGATATGAATTGTATTTTAAATCTCTTGATTTTCTATAATCTTTTTTATGCATGCTAAGTGGCTAGTGTAGGGCCTCTCGGGGTACTATACGCCATGTTACTCCTAGGGTGTCTCTTGGGTCATGACAAACTTGGTGTTAGAGCACAAGGCTTAAAAAGTTACTAGGATATATCATAAGCCACGTCGAGTAGAGTCTTGTTCATAAGTATGAAACGCACCATATTTATGAATAAGAAGTTATAAGATGATTAGGAAACTCCATTTCTTTCATTACTCTAAGTCGTGCGATAGAGTGTAACTCTATATGTCCTTTCTCCTAATCCATATCTGATGCTTTTTAGGAAATGGACCCTTGAAGAGCATATGTTAAGAGGAATGTCAATGAGAACGTGGAACAAGAGGTTCCTCCTTAAGCTCCTCAGGCCCAAGTCGATTCTTTAGCCGAGCAAGGGACCAGTGCGGAGTTTAGAGTCACTTTCCAAGTGTTGACTCACACCATGACGACTTAAAACAATAGGGAGGTTGTGGTTCCCTTGAACTCGAATGTGGGTACAATGGCATCTAGAGTGATGGACTTCACTAGGATGAATCCTCCAGAGTTTCATGGTTCTAAGGTTGAGGAAGAGCCTCAAGAGTTCATTGATGAAATGTATAAGGTGTTGATGATCATGGGAGTGACACAGGTGGAAAAAGTGGAATTGTTCGATTACCAACTTAAGGGTGTTGGTCAAGTTTGGTTCAACCAATGGAAGGAAATGAGGGTAGTTGATGCGGTTCCTCTCGATTGTGAAAAAAGTTTAAGGTTTCTTTCCTTGATAGGTGTGTTTCGTTATCAAGGTCGTTTATGTGTTCCTAATGTAGATGACTTGAGAGATCAAATCTTATCAGAAGCCCATAGTTCTCGATATTCCATTCACCCGAGAGCCCGAAGATGTACCGTGACTTACAGGAGATCTATTGGTGGAATGGGATGAAGAAAGATATTTCAGAATTTGTGGGTAAGTGTCCTAGCTGTCACCAAGCGAAAGTTGAGGATCAAAAGCCGGGAGGTTTGTCCCAAGACATCAGTATTCCTACATGGAAGTTGGAGGATTTGAATATGGACTTCATTGTTGGGTTACCTCGCACCCGGCGACAACATGAATCGATTTTGGTTATAGTAGATCGAATGACGAAATCGACTCATTTCATTCCTGTCAAGGTTTCTTATTCGGTGGAGGACTATGCTAAGTTATATTTGAGAGAGATGGTTAGGTTTCTTGGAGTGCCCTTGTCCATCAACTCCTATCATGGTACCCAATTCACTCCTCAGTTCTGGAAATATTTCCAAAAGGGTCTTGGTACTCGTGTTAAGCTTAGTACGGCCTTTCACCCGTAAACTGATGGGCAAGCGGAGCGTACCATCCAGAATTTGGAGGATATAATGAGAGCATGTGTAATTGACTTCAAGGGTAATTGAGTCGATCACTTACACTTGATTGAGTTTGCATATAACAATAGCTATCATTCCAGTATTGGTATGGCTCCATTTGAGGCTCTATATGGTAGGAGGTATAGATCTCCCATAGACTAGTTTGAAGTGGGTGAAGTTTCTTTGATAGGTTCCGAGTTGGTACATAAGGCTATGGAGAAAGTTCAGCTTATTAGAGAAAGGTTGAAAGCAGCTTAAAGTCGACAAAAGTCCTATGCCGATGTTAGAAGAAGGGATCTTGAGTTTGATGCGAATGATTGGGTCTACTTGAAAATCTCACCCATGAAGAGTGTGATGAGATTTGGAAAGAAATGGAAGCTTAGTCCCTGTTATGTGGGTCCATATAAGATCTTGAGGCGTGTTGGAAAGGTTGCTTATGAACTTGAATTGCCTAATGACTTGACATCGGTGCATCCGATCTTCCATGTATCCTTATTGAAGAATTGTGTTGGTGATCTGACATCTATAGTGTCATTGGAGAGTCTTCGCATAAAGGATAGCCTCTATTATGAAGAAGTTCTGGTTGAGATTTTAGACCAACAAGTTTGAAAGTTGAGAAATAAAGAAATTGCTTTGGTGAAAGTACTTTGGAGGAATCAGTTAGTTGATGGTGCTACTTGGGAGGCCGAAGCTGATATGATATCCCGTTATCATCATTTGTTTCCCTCCGTCCCTAATCTATCTTGAGGTATTCAGTTCCTCATGATTTACTCTTTTGGCATCATGTGTCTTAGATATTCTCATGATTTCCTCATTTATGCATGATCATGAAAAAACTTGATTTTTGAGAAAATTAGTGGATTAATTTCTTCGTGTTTATGTGCCTTTGAGTATGAGTTACATGTAGACAATATGAAATGATGTTTTGAACATGCTTTAGCTTGGATTTGATGTTTCCTCCTCGGACATGTGCATTTTTGTGATTGCATGCATGTTGGGCTGTTAGTTTTGAGTCTCTACATTCCTTATGATGTTTTGAATCTCATTCGAGGACGAATGTTCCCAAGGGAGAGATATTGTAACACCTCAAAAAAGGTCCTTTTTAGCATGATTTATATCTCTATGCATTGCTATCTTACTTGGTACATTTCTGTACTAACACATACTCTTGCCTACATTGTTTCTCAAATGTAGGGTCCAACGTTCCAGTTTCTCATCCCCGTGGCTAGAAGTCACTTTGGCTATACTTAGTAGTGGTGAGTCCTCATGTTCTGAAGACCGAACATTTTATCGCTTTCAGTCTTTACTTTTTTAGATATTGTATGTGATGCCAAGGTTACATCTCGGTCACTCTTGATGTAATAGATGGCTTTTGAGACTATGTAGACTTCCGCTTCGTTTTTACAAACTCTTTATGATATGAATTGTGTTTTAAATCTCTTGATTTTCTATAATCTTGTTTATGGATGCTAAGTGGCTTGTGTAGGGAATCTCGGGGTCTATCATGTTACTCGTAGGTTGTACCTTGGGTCGTGACAGATCCTAACACTATACTACCTTAAAAACATGACTCCCTAACTTGAATGTTAAATTACTATAATAATATCCTCAACTAAAAGCACCCCTAACTTGAATGTTAAACTACTATAAATGCTCAAATTTAGTTTATTTTTATATTTTATTATTTATTTATATTATATTAAAAGAAGACACCCTTTTACATTGAAAGATTATTACTCTTCAGAAGAGTTGTGACTTTTCCAAAGGGTTGTTGCCTTTTCGATGAAGTTATGAATTTTTCGAAGGATTGTGACTTTTTTAAAAAGGTACAATAAGGACATGTTTATAACACTCTTGTTGGCTATAAATAGAGGAATTTCCTTACATTTTTAAATGTACTATCTTAAAAGTATGAACTCCCTAACCTGGATATGAAATTACTATAATACCCCAAACTAAAAAAAGTTGTCTTTTTAGAATAGTTGTGACTTTTTTCAAAGGGTTGTGATTTTTCAAAAGAGTTGTGAAACTAATACATAATAAATTATGATATTAGCAATACAAGAGTTTTTAAAACATTCACAGCATGATTAAGAATATAATTACCCCTAAAAGTGTACAAAACTAAAAAAATATAAATTATATTTTTGTAAATACATAAATAAATTTTATTTTAATACACCAAACTAAATGGTTAATAAAAATAATTCCTACATTATTAATTTAACATCATTAATATATTTTACTTTAGGAAGAAGACACAAGTACCCCCTAGACTATGACCGAAATCCCAGAGACACACCTTAACTAAACTAAGGTCCGTCCTATTACCCCCCTGAACTCACTTTTTTTTGTAATTTTATACACCTTTTGGCTTATGTGGCACACCTCGTGACTCCACGCAGTTGAGGCGCGTGGGAGATATTTGGATGCCACATAAGCCAAAAAGGTGTATAAAATTACAAAAATAATAATTTCAGGGGGTAATAGGACCTTAGTTTAGTTAAGATGTGTCTCTGAGATTTGAGTCATAATCTAGGGAGGTACTTCTACCTTTTCCCTTTACTTTATTCAATTCTATTCTTATGCACTTAAAATTGAAATATAGTCATGATTAGGGTTGTTCATGATTATGATTAAAAAATCAAATCGAACCGCAATTCGATTAAAAAAATCAATATTTGATTTGATTTGGTTTGGTTAGGTTTGGTTTTAAATTTGGAAAATCGATATTATTTTGTTTGGTTTTGTTTTACTAAAAAAATATAGAAAAATAACCAAATCGAATAGATAAATTGTTAAATTTTAATAAACCTAAGTCTTTAACTTTACCATTTTATGAAACCCAACACTTAAATTTTAGCCTAACTACTAGAACCCTTAGTCCAAGTCTATCAAAATCCCTTACTTTAGTCTTTACCTACCATACCTCAAATCAGATAGTCACACTTTCTCTTAATATAATCACTTTATTCGTGCAATAATAACTCTAGTATTGCTTAATTGATTCTACAATATCTAGCCTATGGATTGTTCATATACTAAATACGTATCTTCTCAACCAATTTATTACTTTCACACCAAAAGAATCAACTAAACCAATAATAATCAAATCTATGATTTTTTTTTTGTTTGATTTGATTTTAGAAATTTAAAAATCAACTAAATTAATTTGATTTTTGATTTAATCAATAACCAATCCAAATCGAACTATTACTATAAAGAAAAATAAAAGTAGGAGAAAAAGCAACAAATTATAGTATATTACCATTTCAAGTGGGGACAAGAAGAAAGGGTCCCACATATTACACCTTCTTCCCCTGTCCATTTCCCTTTTTTTTCTCTCTCCTGCACTTTTTTATCAGATTATATTTTTATTGATATTTTATTGTTATCAGAAACTCAACTATTCAACAGCATACAATCCTAAAAGAACCAATCCCCTTACCCTCACAACCCACACACACAGTAGACACATATTCTGAAAAAAGGTCCATCTTTTGTTGTTCAGGTTGTTTTGTTGTATGGTCTAAAAGCTGCTTGCTAAACAATAAATTAAAGGGGTTTATCTAGAACTTGCTAATCTTTGTTTGGTCAGCTTCACAGTTTTTATATCAGGTAAAAATGGTTGCTTTCTTGATTTTATTTTTTTTTCTATTCAAATGGGGTTGCTTGTTCTTCATATGGTGTTCTGTTGTTTGATCTGTTTGTGGGTTGCTGATTTTTTTTGATTTTCTCATAATTTTATGGCTCATTTTGAGAATTTTGCTGTTTATGTGTGCTTTTTCATATTTTCTTGGAGTAGTTTTCTTTGTTCTTGTGTGAGAGTCTCTAAGTCTGCAGCTTGGGCTATATTCGACTTTTTTTCTTTGTTGGTTTAATTTCCCACCCACCCACCATATGTTTTGCTGCTGAATTTTTGTTTTGAATGGATTTGTGGTTGGTTTAGTTGATAGAGCTTTTCACCAGCTCACATAATATTATTGAGTCCCGATATAGGAGGAGGGTTGCGGTAAGATCCTTTTAGATACTCAACTTAAATAGAGAAATAGGAAAAAGATCCGGAGTAATTGGAACTGAGGAGATTGATTGATTTGTGATTGCCAGACAGAAAAAGATGTTGCTTCTTGCTGTAGCTAGTGATGCTTAGATATAACTCGCCAAAGTTCTCCACCTTTTGTTTGGATTCTCTGTTGTAACTTGTTTGTGGCTGCTTTCCCTTTTTCTGAGTGAAGTGGCATACTTTATCATTCACATTTTCTGTTCTCTGTAATAGTTAGTGTTCCATTTTAACTGGAATTTTGATTTAGTGCTCTTTCGTTTTGCCTCTCTACCTCCCAAGGTAGGGTAAGACTCCACTTGTGGGATTAAACTGTATATGTTGTTGTTGTTGCTATCTCGGTTTGAATTCTTGAATTTTCGTGAGAAGGTGAATTTTCATTTTGGATAAGCAAACATCACAGTATGTGAAAGATGTGTTTGTATCCTTTCTTAAAACTTCTTGCTTTTCATTTGGATTTTAATTAATGCAGATTCTGTTCCCTGGTACAGCATAAGCACAATTCTTTGAGCAATCTGTATGTACGTGCTCAACTAGGAAGCAACTTCTATTGCTTAATTTCTAAGCTTTTATGCTGAAAAAGATTTACAGACAGTCTTTTTTTTTAATCTTAGATTACTGAGGAGAAGTGATGGGGCATATATGTGAATTCTGTGGGGAGCAGCGGTCAATTGTATATTGCCGGTCTGATGCAGCTTGCTTATGTTTGTCGTGTGATCGCAATGTGCATTCTGCCAATGCCCTTTCACAGCGCCATTCCAGGACACTTTTATGCGAAAGATGTAATTCACAACCAGCTATTGTTAGACGTGTTGAGGAGAAGGTTTCTCTTTGCAAGAACTGTGATTCGATTGGTCATGCTGGTTCTGGTACAGGTTCCATGCATAATAGACAAGCACTTAGTTCTTATACTGGATGTCCTTCCGCTGCAGAACTCTCTACTATCTGGTCGTTTCTCTTAGATAACCCTTTAGGTGGCGATTCAACTTGTGAGAAGGGAATGGGTTCAATGAGCATCACTGATAACCGACCTACGGATAGCCGAGCTCCTCAAGGAAAGTTCAGCTCTCAAGATGCATCTGCTACAGTTGAAGTGAGTGAAATTCATACCCCAAACAAATCAAGTGTATTGGTGGGATCCTCTATGCTTACTCTTGGCAACAAGCTAAACAAGGTGGAGCAAATTGTTGGATCTGTGAATTTCTCTTCATCAAAGGTAATCTAGGTTTTAAAAGATATACTATAATGAGAAGCTAATAATTCTTGCTGATATGTCGCGGATCTGATAGTTCTGTTTTCCTGGACTTCGGTTTGATAGCAATGACGATCAATAAGTTAGTCAACCACTAGTGGGCTCATGAATCTGAGGTTGTCTTGCACCTTGTTGTTCCTCTGGAATCTTTCAACAAACTTCAGCTTTGATTTTCCAGTGCCCAGCTCCTTTTCTTAATGCTAATTACTACCTGAGATTAGTGAAGTAGTAACAGGTCTAAAAATGTTGAGGAAGATGAACTGTAATTTATGATTCTTTCTTCTGCCTTATGGGAGAATTCCATATTTTTTTCAAGCATTTGATTGCACTGCCTCATTTTATTATGTTATGCTTGAGAATGGTTATCCACAATGTGTGCTACCTTATTGCTTCTAAATCATTCAACACAAGATTTCTTGGAAGTTGCTTATGCTGTTATTATTCTTGCACAGGGCTGTTATTCTGGAGTAAAAGGCTCAACTATATATGAGGATGATCCTTTCTCTCAAGATTTCAATATGGATGAAGTGGACTTGAGTTTTGAAAATTATGAAGAGCTATTTAGTGGTTCTCTCGATAATCCAAATCAGCTATTCGAGAATGACGACATTGATGGATTATTTGGGACGAAAGATATGTCAGTATCTGATTCCAGCTGCCAGGATGCCAATGCTGTCGAGGTCATTCTTACTATTAATATTATTAGTCCTGCATCTGTTGAAATCCATGCAAACTTGGATTTTCTAAGGCTATACCAATTAGTCATATTATTACATTTACTTTTGGCCCTATACTTTCTAGGAGTCTTTTAGTCCTATGGGCGATTTTTATGCAAGGAGCAAATATAGAGTACTTTTAGTACTTTTTATCTTTACTATAATTTTGTATAATGTTAGTGTGAGATGAATTTAAATGGAGAAACATGGCCAATAAGGATACATATGGCTTACTCATTTTGTTTGGGACTAAGACGTAGTAGTTGTTCTCTTCTTCTCGAGAACTTCAACACTGCTAAGAGAGCATAATTCTTACCATCAGGAAAGTTTTCTACTGTCATCTAAAAATATGTGGCCTGTGACTGACCCAATAATATAACATACATCTACTTTAAGATTCTAGAAACTATATTATGTTGCATCATGAAGGATGTTCTCCTCCTAAATCACTTTGTGACATTGATGATCCAGTTGATTATATCAGGCATTTTGTGTTATATTATGGGCATGATTCACAAAGAACTAATTTCTC
This sequence comes from Solanum piurae, assembly GCA_029582685.1. Lineage (NCBI taxonomy): Eukaryota > Viridiplantae > Streptophyta > Magnoliopsida > Solanales > Solanaceae > Solanum > Solanum piurae. The sequence goes on from JAJOOO010027992.1 coordinate 15,353, forward strand.
TAACCTTTTTATTCGCATACTTGGAAATTACTTATTCTTGTGTTGTTTGTTCTTTTAGGTTTGGTGTATGTCTCTGTTTTTGTTGCTAGAACTTTGATCAAAAAGCCAAATATTGTGTGTTTGGATGCATTTTATGAATTTATAATGTGTGGTAGGTTTATGTTATCGCTATGAGCAAAGGAAATGGGTGTGTTTAACTGTTAAAGCCGGTAGACCCTGGTTCCCCTTTTCTAGCAAATAATTATCATGGACAAGAGTTGATAGAATATTCATTTGTATAGTTGATTTGAGAGTGTTATACAACTTCTAGTGAAAATGCCTCTCCATAATGTGAACAGCATACATTATCTCTTAGCTTCTTTTTCTTTTGTATTCATGTTTGTATATGAAGGTCCTTTTTTCTCTTATTAAAGGATAGGGGTTGGTAGCAAACTAGTCAAGAAGCAGCAGATGCACTACTTCCTAAATATTCATTCAAGTATCCATAATGCATAGATCTTTTTGCCTACTCCCTCCGATCCATCCCAATTTATGCATTCGTAACAATTTAAACTATAAACTTCTCATTTTCACCTTATTGAGATGATTTACAGCCATATTACTTCCTAAATATTCATTCAAGTATCCATAATGCATAGATCTTTTTGCCTACTCCCTCCGATCCATCCCAATTTATGCATTCGTAACAATTTAAACTATAAACTTCTCATTTTCACCTTATTGAGATGATTTACAGCCATATTACTTCCTAAATATTCATTCAAGTATCCATAATGCATAGATCTTTTTGCCTACTCCCTCCGATCCATCCCAATTTATGCATTCGTAACAATTTAAACTATAAACTTCTCATTTTCACCTTATTGAGATGATTTACAGCCATATTACTTCCTAAATATTCATTCAAGTATCCATAATGCATAGATCTTTTTGCCTACTCCCTCCGATCCATCCCAATTTATGCATTCGTAACAATTTAAACTATAAACTTCTCATTTTCACCTTATTGAGATGATTTACAGCCATATTACTTCCTAAATATTCATTCAAGTATCCATAATGCATAGATCTTTTTGCCTACTCCCTCCGATCCATCCCAATTTATGCATTCGTAACAATTT
>JAJOOO010027993.1:0-11586 GCA_029582685.1 Solanum piurae
TTATAATACGTATTGCATACTTCACTCCTTTCTTACAGATACCAACAAGAATAATTTAGATAACACACTAATAATACATTTATAAGACATGCACAATATATTTTTAATACATATTGCAGCCATCACTCATTTTCTTAGAAAGTAAAAATAATTTATAAGATACATATAATATAAGTTTTATTCATGAATAATATGAGTTTAATTCAGTTTATAGATAGTTGTCTTGTCTTTTCGTTAGTTACATTTTTCATTCATTCTTTATTCTCTCTTATAATTCAACTTTAATATTGTGTAATACAATTTTAAAATTTTTTAATTTATTTTGTATTTTTTTGATTTATTTGTTTCTATTGGATTACTTGTTTAATTCATTATTAATACAAGTTTAATTTACTGTATAGATCATTGTCTGGTCATTCATTAGTTACATTTTTTATTCATGATTAATTTTCTCTTCCAATGCAATTTTAATATTTGTGCAATACACTTTTAAATACAATTTTAATTCATTTTGCAATTTATTGGTTGATTTGTTACGATTGAATTACTTGTTAAATTCATTATTGATACAAATTAATTCAGTTTACAAATCATATAATGCTCTTTCGTTTGCTACATTTTGCATTTATGTTTAATTCTCTTCTAATTTATTTTTAATATGTGTGTAATACATTTTTAATTCAAGTTTAATTCATTTTGCAATTTATTGGTTGATTTGTTACGATTAGATTATTTATTTAATTAATTAATTATGATACAAATTTTATTCATTCAACGAATCACTACTCTACGAAAGAAAGTAGAGAGAGAGAGAAAGAAAGGAGAAAAAGCAATAGAAAGAGAGAGAAAAAGTAACAAAAAGAAAGCAAGAAAGAAACAGTAACAAAAAGAAAACAAGAACGAAATAGTAACAAAAAGAAAACAAGGGAGAAAGAACGACATAAAAAAAAGAGCGAGAATGAGAGATAAAAATTATATAAACAAAAAAAAAAATAATAATAATAATAATAATTATTAAAAAAATGAAAAAAAAAGTGAGATAAAAATTAAAAAGCTGAGAGAGAAAAAAGAGAAAGAGGTGAGAGAGAAATCTAATAAAATATGAAGTATTGTTATATATTGATATAAATGATAATAATTAAAGAGTATATTTAAAATAAATAATTATTTTTTAAAAGAGATCCACTTAAGTTATTAATCTTTTTTCATACACACTGGGGCCCATATCTTTTTCCTATATAATGGATAATTCATCCTTTACAAATCTAAATTTTGACTAACAAATATTATAAGTGGTGGCTGATGATGAAAAGAGTACAAATTTTATTCTTATATATACATAGAATTTATTTTCAAAACAATTGGACAACGTAAATCTTAATTTAACACACTCCACAATTTGTGAATAAAAACTCACTAATTATTTACATCACTTTAATGATTACATATGAGTTGATCACATCTCTCTGTCCACCCTGTTATTTACCATGATTTCAGAGCTTGCTTGATAGGTGTATAAAAAGTAATATTAAATATAATTGTGTTTTTAACAATGAAAATGTATAAAGGCTTAAAAATGTCCTTATCGTTAATATTTTGGTTCAATAATGCTCTTATTATTATTATTTAATGGGTCAAAAATACTCATTTTTCAAATAAATATATTATTTATTTTCTTTTTGAAAACATTTTTTCTTATAATATTTTTTAAAATTAGCAAACTTTAATCCTACTTCAATTTAGATAAAAATGAAAAATAAAAATATTTCTTATTTTATTATCATTATTTTTCATCGTTATATAAATAAAAATTAATGATGAATATACTATGATCTTATATATATGACATATATTAACCATCAAAAGAGTACATAAAGTAATTTTATTTTAAATGATGAAATGAGATTAAACAGAAATACATTTTTATTTGTTAAAGTAATTTTAAAAGAAAGAAAACAAGAACAAGGTTCTTTAATAATATTTTATCCGAAAAGGGCATTTTTGACCCATTTAATAACTATAGGAGCATTTATGGATCAAAATATTGTTTGTAAGAGCATTTTTGAATCAAAACATTGATGACAAGGGCATTTTTTACCCTCTTCCCTAATAATATCTTTAGGGGTCGTTTGGTGTGAGGGATTAAAAATAATAGTGATGGGATAATTTTTTTTATCTTGTTTGGTGCCTTGTTTGGGATAACTTATCCCACCATTTATATCATAGTGATGGGATAAGTTATCCCATATACATGGTGGGATAAGTTATCACATGATAGCTAACCCCAAGATAACTTGTTCCCAACCAAATGACCCCTTAGTATTGCTAATATCATAATTCTTATCATGTATTAGTTATACATAATACAATGAGAAAATTACGCGGTTAAACAAACATATACTAGTTAATTAGCTAACATAGTTATAATTTGCATTAATTACAATTTGGAACTTACTTCTAGCTATAATTACATTCTCTCTCGCCTCTCATCCCTTATTCTCTCTCGCCTCTCTCCCCTGTCTCTGAATCTTGCTCGCCACTCTCCTTTTTTCTCCCTCGCCTCTCTTCTCTCCCTGCCCAATCTCTCTCTCTTGCTTCTCTCTGCCAATCTCTCTCTCACTTTATACAAACACAAATATATAATTTGTGTTTGTGTTTGTATGAAGTTAGAGAGATGGGATATACTAATCATATACACTTATAATTATACAAATACAATTTTTTCCTATCCAGTTCTTGTTTCTCTCTCTCTCTCTCTCTCTCTCTCTCTCTCTCTCTTTATACAAACACAAATTATATAAATACAATGTATAATTTGTGTTTGTATAAAACGAGGAAGAGATTGGATATACAAATATAATTGTTTTAACTCGATTCAATTGTATACGAGTTCAAATTGTATGTATATATACAAATACAATAATTGATACATATACATAATAGTTACATAAATACAATTATCTAACTAATATACAAATACAATAATTGATACATATACATAATAGTTACATAAATATAATTATCTAACTGATATACATATACAATTCGTCTTTCTCCACTCTCTGCCCTCTCCTGCTCGCCTCTCTCCTCCCTCTCCCAATCTCGTTCGCTAGATATACATATACATATGTATACCAGTTACATATGTATAATTACTTTGACAGATATACATATACAATTTGATATATATACATATACAATTCGCCTCTCTCCACTCTCTACCCTCTCTCGCTCGCCTCTCTCCTCCTTCTCCCAAACTCGCTCGCCACTCTCGTCCCTATAACATGTAGCTACAAATCGTAATTAGCAAACTATAGCTATGGAGCACAATTAAGCTATTTTTGAGTGACTTTATGTAGAAATTTCACTAATACAATACCAACTAATAGTTGCTTTAGTTACTTTATACATAAATTGAAAAATATATCAAACAAAAGGAAAAATATATCAAACAAAAGATTAGTGACATCAAAACTAATACCTACATTATGTTCCTTAATATCTTCCGCCAAACTACTCCTTAATTATTACCTTCACGCAAAGTGTAAAAATTGTCAAAAGCTATTGTTTGTAGCATGACTAGCATCATATTAATTAAATATACCTTGCCTCAAATCATTCCTTTGTAGAGGTTGCATTTATTCCACTTTATCTCTTTTATAAATGATTTATTGAATGTTTGAATTAGTCGATAAACATGCAAGAGGGAATTATACTATTGCAATTTGCAAAACCATGTGACAACTCAGATTAAACAACAAAGTATATATACATATATATATAAACGTTCAACATTTTCCTTAGTTAATGAATCATGTTCAAAAATTGATTAAAAGTATAGTCCACGCAATATTGGTTCTTATCCGTAAATTGACTGTGGAAAGCAGTAGTTGATATATACTATACTAGTTGTATTAAATTGTTAGGTGAATCTGAAACGTAGATAAAAAAGGACAACATACTCTTTTCCACATTTTTTTTATATATATATAAAGTTGAATTCATGAATGTTGAAAAAGATTGATGGGTTTGAACTTTAGAATCTTTTCGTGATTCTTGCGGCTTTAAAAGTAGTACTACTAACTGTCCTCAATAAATTTATATGTTTAAAATATAATAAATTATTATTTCATTTATTATATCATGTGTAAAGTCAATATAAGATAAGTAATATAAATAATAAATTATTATTTTATTTATTATATCATGTATAAAATCAATATAAAATAAGTAATATAAACAAAAAAGACAGTAATTTTAAGCAAAAAAATCTCAAAAATTCTGAATAACGATAACCGATAAGAAATAAATTTCACATCGTGCAGGTGAAATTTTAAAAAGAAAAAGAAAGTTCATACATAAGTTTGATGACGTGTTTTCAGTATAACAATATTTTGTTCTTGTTAGCATTATAAAATGACGCGTAGGTGAAATATTCCATAGTGATTACAGTTGGATAATCACTTGGTAATTTGGTATAGGTATAGCTATAAAGTTTTTTTTCTCTCTTCTTGTTGCCCTAGTTAAACAGACCATTCATCAAAAGATACATGTTCCATGTGTATGAACATGGTGTTTGGGTTAAGTTTTTTTTTTTGTGTTCCGACTAATATCACAAGATATTTGTCATATTTAATAAGTATCAGATAATTTTATCCATCAAAGCTAGAATAGATAAAAAGAATCATCTAGTACTTTTTTTTTTATTTATACTAAGTTTTAAACTTAAAACCTCAGAATTCTCTACCTTTGAATGTTTATAGTTTCACTTAACGATTTACTCAATATCAGTAAGTCTATAATATAAGTGACATGTGGTTGATCAACTACACGTCACCTATATTATAAAACTTTAAAATTCTAGCAAATATTTGCTTTAACACATCAAAAGGCAAATACATTAATTCATCAAGGGCCATTTCAAGTACCTGTCAACTAACCGTTGAACCTACAGTCTTCTATAAAAGAGGTTGCCTCAATTGTATAATGATGATATAGTCGAATTACTTACCAAAATAATTTGTTAAAATATAAACTAACTTTAAATTGACGAAGGCAACAAGATCTTTTAACTATTTACAAATTGAATAAAAAATAATAATAATTCTTCAAATCTTTTATATATAAATATAAATTTTAATTTGTAATTTATAAGTGACCTATAAAATTAATTACCGCAAATTGATACCGACGGCAGGAAGCGTGAGATCAAATCAAAAGGGTGTCGCAGTCGAGTCATTTTCAAAAAGTTTCCATCAGCCGTCCGACTGAATCCTAGGGAGAACTGGGGTTAATTTCGTCATTTCAGATTCACCCAAGGTCATTTCAGGAAATCTCTCCTTTTTATGCTCTAATATAAGTGGATTTTCGTTTAGGGCATCTCCAATCCAAACATCAAATTTGGTCTCAACACTATTTTTGGTATAATCAACTCCAATCCTTTGTATCAAATTTTACACAAAAAAGGAATATTTTTCTCTCTTCATTATTATTATATTATTTCTTATTTCATTTATATTTTCTTATTTCATAAAACAAATTCTTTCTAAAACATTCACCATATATAATTCATATTATTTCCTTTTATAATCATTTAATATAAAATTATTTTGTACCATAATTTTTTAAATAATAAAAATTGCTAGAAAATATTATACATTATACATAATAATGGATAATACAAATAAAAGTGAAATCATTAATGAAATACAATTAAATAAATATTACATAATTGAAAAAAATATTTTAAATTCTACATAAATAATCAACTTTCAAGATCACTACTGTGCTCTCATAAATGCTCTATTAATGCATTACATAGTTCAAAATGAGCTAGAAATTTTTATATCGAGCTAGAAATTGTTGAATTTGATAATTTTCATCTATTGTCATTTCTACGGTCGGAGTTGGAATCTTGAATTGGTGCATTTAGATCATGCTCATCCTCAATTATCATGTTGTGCATTATAATACATGATGTTAATATATCATGTAGCACTTCTTTTTAAAATTATTATGTATTTTATATTTCAATTTTGATGTATGTCAATTACTACTTTGTTGAATGTTTATTATTTTTTGTTATTTTTAAGTACATTGTATTATTTGTTTAAAAATTTATATGTTTGCATTTTTAATTTTTGTGAAGGTTAATTATAATTTATAGTAGAATTAACATAAATTTAATTTTTTTAAAAAGTCATATATAGAAAAATTAATTTATAAAAAAGCTAAATTTTATATTATAAAAATATTACATAAAAAATAATTAAATATACAATTTATATAATGTTTAATTAAAAGTTTGTATAATGAAATAATATTAAAATATTCAAAAAAGTGAATTGGTGTAAAATTTTGTGTTGGGTTGGAGATGATCTTAATATCCGTTCAATCATAATCGAGTCCACCCGTATTTTTAAAATTGAATCAAATTATTGTCTTATCATTAACTACCCAATTATTTTTTATTTATTCAATTAATAAAAATTTAATATTATTTATTAAATATGATTTTTTTTTATAATTTTAAATTTAAAAATATATTAATTAGAACAAACAAATTAAAACAAGATAGAGGTAATTAGTAGTATTTTTTTTGTTGCAGGTATATAAATAAATTGGTAACCCACGATGGATGTCGTTGGATTTTCCACAGAAACGAACAAGACACATTTCTGTCTTAGATAACTCATCCTTTCTCTTCCCTCCTTGTTCTTCTTCTCTCTGTTCTCCACGTTCGTACTCTTTCAGAAACATTGTTGATTTACTTTGGATAGAAAAGCCACTAAATAGTGTGAGTCAATTTCTTTCCTTAAATAATTGTCTGGAGTTTTGTTTTAATGGGAAGTTTTTTTTTTTTCCCCATTTTTATGAGTGTTTTTTCCGTGTTTTTGAAAACAGTTGTTTTCCATATAGGAAAATACGGCGAAAAATAAGCTTTACTTTGCATGCCTTCATGTGGGTAAAGGTTTGAATTTGCTGTCATCGTTGATTGGCGCTTTCTAGAAACTTGTAGAAACAAAAAACTTAGCTGCGGTTTTCATTTTCTTGATCTGCTGATTGGTTTAGATATAGCGGAATTCGTCTTTGTTTTTTGCTTTGAATAATACATACACAACGAGGAAAAGGGTAGTCTGAGTCTAATTTTTGTGGCCGGAGTTGTATTTATGTTGAATTAAATTTATCTGGGTGTTTTTTGTTTTCGAGAAATTTTCAGAGAATTATTGAAATGGGGTCGTCAGGAATGTCGATTGATGAGATTGTGCAAGAAATTATGAGAATTCATGGATCTCTACCGACAAGGCCATCGATTGATGAGGTTGAAGCAGCAAGAGCTTTAATTGGAAATCTGGAGAAAGAAGATCAGCTGAAAATAGAAGCTATTATGAGGCAAAATAAAAGGAACGGTGTTCCAGAAGAGCTGTTCAAAATTTTGCAAGAGATGCAGAGGAACGCTGTTCTTTTTCAGAGTAAAGAACAAAAGAGGGAGGCGTTGAAATTTTTAGATCTCGACAATATTCACAGTGTGTTCGACGATTTGATTCAGAGAGCTATGAAATGTTTGCCTTCTAAATCTCACGATAATGACCCGTCTTCTTCTTCTTCAATTGAACCGAATGATTTATCTTTGGCAAACCAAGTTTCATTCTCCGGCGGCGGCCTTAATTCTCCAACAACTACAACTGCGGCTGCTTCTTCGTCGAGCTATTATAACTCAAAAGAGCCTATTAAAGCGTCTGAACTGTATAGTAGAGATGACAGTTACTTGAATAAGGCAAAAGCCACGTTTCTTGTGGATGGAATTGGTGTTGGGCTTCGATCTGGGGATGCTTTATCAGGGCCTAAGATTGTTGATTCCACCTTAAGGCCGGCGTCAATAAGTGGTATGTTACATCTATTTGCTGCACCGTATTTGGTTATATGCATTTCTAGTGAATTTGATTATATAATTTGTTGTTTTGACTCAAAGTTCGTATTTTTTGATCAAGAAGACACTGGTTTCTTTGTTTGTAGGTCAAGATGGTGAGAAATTAAGTTTGATTAAGCTTGCTAGTATGATTGAAGTGTCATCCAAAAAAGGAAGTCGAGAACTTATCCTTCGGAATAAGTTGTCTGACCAAGTAGAATGGCTTCCAGATTCTATAGGGAAGCTATCAAGTATGATCACTTTGGATCTGTCTGAGAATCGAATTACGGTCCTACCCACCACCATAGGGGGGCTTTTATCATTGCAAAAGCTAGATTTGCACTCAAACAGAATTGTTGAACTGCCTGATTGTATTGGAGATCTTCTTAACTTGGTGTATCTTGATCTCAGTGGAAATAACTTGAAGTTGTTGCCCGCGAGTTTTGCTAGGTTAGGTCACCTTCAAGAACTTGATTTGAGCTCTAACATGCTATCAGTACTCCCTGAAACAATTGGCTCCTTAGTAAGTCTTAAGAAATTGATTGTGGAAACTAATGACCTTGAGGAACTTCCTCACACTATTGGTCAATGTACTTTGCTCAAAGAGCTTCGTGTAGACTATAATCATCTTAAAGCTCTTCCTGAAGCAGTGGGACGTATTGAGTCGTTGGAGATTCTGACTGCGCGGTACAATAACATCAGGCTGTTGCCTACGACTATGTCATCCCTTACAAGTTTGAAAGAGCTGAATGTTAGTTTCAATGAAATCGAATCAGTGCCTGAGAGCTTGTGTTTTGCTACTTCACTGGTAAAGCTGAACATAAGCAACAATTTTGCAGACCTGAGATCACTACCAAGGTCCATTGGGAACCTTGAGTTGCTTGAAGAATTGGACATGAGTAACAACCAGATACGAGTTCTTCCAGATTCGTTTAGGATGCTCTCAAGTTTGCGGGTCCTTAAAACCGATGGAAATCCTTTGGAAGTTCCACCAGGAAACATCGTTGAGAAGGGAGCACAGGTTTAATTTTGTTTCCTTTTACTATTATACTTTCTGAATTACTAGTATTTAATTATCTTAGCTCTTTTTCCCTAACTTTTTTTGTTTTTTGTTTTAATATGATTGGATATATCGATCACTAACGTTTTATTTGCTATGATACTCAGGCTGTTGTTCAATATATGTCTGATCTGGTTGCCAATAGAGAGGTAAAGACACAACCCATAAAGAAGAAGAAGAAATCATGGACTCAAATATGCTGCTTTTCAAGTTCCAACAAACGTCAGCGCAATGGCAGTATGGACTATGTAAATGCCTGATGTGTTCCACATAAATCTGGTATGATTATATTTCTCCTTCTTACCAAGTTAGTCATTATGGTAGTGATGGAGGGAGTTTTTAATAATAATTGTTAATAAATGGGAATAGTGCTGATTTGTGTTTAATTAGAATAATGAAAATGAAGGGTTGTTGTAAGGGTAACGGCTCACATGATGTCTGTGTTATCCGTTGTAGGGAAATGAGCTGTGATTTGGCTGGACGAAAGCTGCAAAATTTCAGTTGAATTCAAACATTTTTGCCAGCGAGATTCAATCAACTTTCTTGTTGTTCCAGATAAGCTCTAATCCAATGCCACGTGGTTTTTTATTCTCATTTCATGTAGTAATATTTCTTTTAATGCTCTTTGCTGTATTTTCCTCGATTATGTAAAATATCAAATGAGATGTAAAATCTTATCTTATTTTTTGACTTTCAATATATTCAATGAATTCCAGAATTTCTGATTAGTTGAATTAATTGCAAAAGTATGCCTGAATTAATTTGTCATTATCCAACCGACGGCGAATTTGTTTGGAATCTTGTTATTTTTTGAAGAGGAAATATGTTGTTAAGGTCAAATAAAGGATGACTTTCTTGATCAAAAGTTTCAAGTTCTTGTGATAGGTATGGAGAAAATTATGTTGAAAGCGTCACACCTTCGAATAGACTTGGTGTGTGATTTAGATTTAATCGGAGTTTCAATATGGACTCTAAACAATTGGGCAGAAGAAAAAAGGTTAAGAAACGCAATGTTGTCGATAAAATTTTAGGGGCGGCCATTATATTCTGTACCAAATACATTTGACCTAATTTTTTGGTGAGATTTCTACATTAAAAAAATATAAATATGCCCAAGTGTAGCAGCCATTTCTTTACTGGTTATATTATTCTCATTAGTCATTGAATCATTTTCTATTATATATAATATTTTTATAGAAGTAATTATTACTTCTCGAGACAAATGATTTAATTAAAAAGTGGTTGACCTTACTTTAGGGTGTGTACAGGGGCGGACCCACGTTGGGGTCCACCCGAACTTTTCTAGGCAAAAAATTAAACTGTATATATAAAGTAATTTTCTATATTTATGTGGATATATATATTTTGAACCCCTCAATGACAAGGAGAAATAGATAGCCCAGCGACAGGTTTCTTGAAAATTAAGCCTCATAGCGACAGGTTTCTTGAAAATTAAGCCTCATGGCGAGGGTTTGAATCCCTGTATTAGGGTTTTATTTATTTATTTTTCATTTTTTTTAAGGTTTCACTTCTGTTTTTCACATTTTTTTTAGTTTTTTATTTTATAAAATATGCTAAAAGTGTGATTTTAAACCCAAAAAAATTCAAGGGTCCACCACTAAAACTAAATACTACTATTTTCTTGAAATTTTGTTTCGTTGGCTTATATATACACCTTTATGTTGGAAAACTATATGCACAACGGAAGCATATCAGAATCTCTACTTCTTACATGAGTAATAGATAATCAATACCGTTTATGCTAGAACACATAATCATGCTAAAACACATAAACTTGCTGAAATTTAATTCGATAAATACCTCTTGAAGCGTGAGCAGATACCTTTAAGCGAATCCACAAGTTAGACGACCTTCAAGCAAATCTACAAGATAGACAATAGCTATGGTCTTCTACAATGATCCCAAGTTCACATCTGAACTCTCTCAATACTTGGGTGGGTAAGTATCGAATAGAAAACTTATTCATCTATTTTCTAGGTTAGGAGAATCCCTATTTATAGAGATTTCTTCCTAATTCAAAAAGGACTAGAAAAAACCTAGTTTTTCTAGAAGACTAGAAAAAACCATATTATTCTTCCTTTTCCCATAGAAATAGGATTCTGAGTTCTAGTTATATATGAGCACTGGAGGGACCACATAATTAATTACTGAGGCTTCCTATTATGGAAATAATTCAAATAGTTAATTTGAATTTATTCTTACCATAATAAACTACAAATCATTCCACTAGAAATTCGTAATTGCACTCCTCTATTTATATTTTGTAATTTCCCATTAAACACTTATGTAATTCCCCATGTTAAGATTTCAGATACTAATCAATAAATTAAATTACTGACGAATTTAATTTAATGATTAATTTCCTTTAGAGCACTACTTAACTTATTTCATGTGTCGGATTCATAAATCCACTTGCAAGGTTTGACACGATGAAAACTTATAAGTTTCTCAAAAAGGCATATCAATCAATCTCTATAACGAGACAAGATTCCATCAACTAACTTATTATTTCACCAATATATATTATTATCATCCAACTTACCAGACATATTGACCCATCTCAGAATCTCACCTTTTAATAAATCAAAACGATAAT
>JAJOOO010027994.1:0-21327 GCA_029582685.1 Solanum piurae
AAAAAATACTTTGTTGTGAGAGAATAATCATCATTGTGTATCATGTAACTGTAATTAATTGCTAATTTTAATTATATTATTTGACTTTCCATTTTTTTTACTCTCGTTAATATTAACAATATTATGACAACAACAAAAAATCATATAATTTTTTAGGCTTGATCTCTTGGAGAAGAAAAGATTTCTTTGGAGAATGTTCTAAATAAATGTATTCTGTAAAAAGTTATTTGTGAATCTGCATTAGTTGGATTTACATAGAGTCTGTACTAACAAATACTTATAACAAAAACTTTACAGAAAAATAAACAATAAAGTTTAAAACATGTACTCAAAAACAATAATTAATATCATAAGCATAAATTAATGACTTAAAAAAACATATCAGGATCTGTAACAATAGAATGGAACAGAAAGGAAAAATCGAGCCCACTGAATGCACTGTGTCTCCTTAAGAAAATCATTCCCCTCTAGTACCCGATGTTTAAAGAAATAGATACTCGCAGGATGAAACAATTTTATTCACAAGTATAATGATACAAAAACAATAGTGTCACTGAGCCACTCAACAAGAGCAAAGTATACAAATATTTAATTGTGCAGAATAAGAAGAAGAAGTTCAAAACCAAATTTAATTGTGCAGAAGATGAAGAAAAAATTCAGAATTTTTGTTGTTTTAAAATTAGAGGAAACCCCTCTATTAATATACAAAAAAAGGTGGTGTGAACAAATGCTTATTGTACCTCACCGGAAAGGTCATTGGAAAAGTCACAACTCTTCGGAAAGATCACAACCTTTCATAAATGTTACAACCTTTCATAAAAGTAGCAACTCTTCATAAAAGTCACAACTTTTCATAAAAGTCACAACTTTTAATAAAAATCACAACTTTTCAATAAAAGTCACAACTTTTAATAAAAATCACAATTTTTCATGAAAGGAGAAGGCTAATTTTAGAAATAAATAAATTAAAAGAGAATCCTTATTTGTGGTGGCACCACGTAGACGGGCCTAAGGTTCTCTTTTATATATATATGATTATGTATAGAAAAAAAAAACTGATACCTTGAGAGTAATTCAATCGACTTATCCATATGATCCATTCTTTGATTGAGTTTGTTAATATTAATCTTTTCCTTTATTGTCTCGCTACAACAAGTCAAAATAGTTTGATATAATACTAATTCTATGATTTAATTATGGTGACACAACACACTTTGAGTAATTAATCATATATCATATCATACATCAAGAGAATCTTTGGCCCGCCTACGTGGCGCCACCACAAACCAGAATTCTCTTTTAATTTATTTATTTACAAAACTGGCTTTGCCCTTTCATGAAAAGTTGTGACTTTTATGAAAAGTTGTGACTTTAATAAAGAGTTGCGATTTTTATGAAAAGTTGTGACCTTTTCGAAGGGTTGCAACTTTTCCAAATAGTTGTGACCTTTTTGAAGGATTGCAACTTTTCCAAATAGTTGTAACCTTTCTGATAAGACACAATAAATATTTGTTCACACTATCCTTTGTTGTCTATAAATAGAGGGATTTCCTCTTATTTTAATTTTAAAACAACAAAAAATCTGAACCTCTTCTTCTTCTTCACAATTAAATATATGTGCACTGACACCATTGCTTATGTTACAAATTCTGGTATGTATTTTTACAGTCATTATTTTTTGCTTATGTTATTAAGGATAAATGATAAGATGTAATAATTTTTATTTTTTCTTTACATTCTTAATGTTTGTTCTACGTAATCTTGTAGGTAAGATAATATAGTGTTTTAGTTTTAATGACCGATAGGTTTTAAGTATTGTTTTATAAATTCCATGATATTAAATTCCCGTGCGAAGCGCTGGTAATTTTACTACTCCCTCCGTCCACTATTGTTTGTCAGGATAAGATCATGCACAATCCTTAAGAAAAATTTAATATAAGGTGCATTTTGACTAATATAACCCTACTATCAATCATTACTAAAATGGTTTGTACTTTTTGAAAACTGTAAAAATAATTTTTTTCACATTAAAGTAGTCTTGTAACTTTAAAATGGCCAATACTTTTTGAAACCAGGAGTAATTATTAAGGGCAGAATTGAAAAAAAGTGACTAATTGTTTCTTGATTGTTTAAATTGACAATTAATTTGGACAACTATTTTTAGTATACCTGACAAACAATAGTGGACGGAGGAGGGAGTAGTATATATATAAAAGAGAACATTAGACCCGCCTACGTGGCGCCACCACAAATCAGGATTCCATTTTTATTTATTTTATTTTCAAAACTGACCTTCCCTTTTCATGAAAAGTTACAATTTTTATGAAAAATTGTGACTTTTCCGAAGGGTTGTAACTTTTCCAAAGAGTTGTGACCTTTTCGATAAGACACAATAAACATTTGTTCGCATTGCCCTTTGTTGTCTATAAATAGAGGGATTTCCTCTCATTTAAAACAACAAAAAATTTGAACTACTTCTTCTTCTTCTGGACAATTAAATATTTTTGTACTTTGCTCCTATTGAATGATTTACTGACACCAAAGAAAACCCTAGACCCGCCTACATGGCGCCACCACAAACCAAGAATCCCTTTTAATTTATTTTATTTCCAAAACTAACCTTCCATTTTCATGAAAAGTTATGACTTTTATGAAAAATTGTGACTTCTATGAAAAGTTGCAACTTTTATGAAGAATTGCGACTTTTATGAAAAGTTGTGACTTTTATGAAAGGTTGTGACCTTCTCGAAGGGTTGTAACTTTTCCAAAGAGTTGTGACATTTCTGATAAAACACAAGAAGCATTTGTTCACATTGCCCTTTGTTGTATATAAATAGAGAAATTTCCTCTCATTTTAAAATAACGAAAATTTTGAACTATTTCTTCTTCTTCTGAACAATTAAATATTTTTGTACTTTGCTCCTATTGATGATTTACTGACACCATTATTTTTGTATCAATACACTTGTGAATAGAATCTCTCTATCTTGAGAGGATCTATTCCTTTATACCTCGGGTGCTATAGGGGAATAATTTCAATAAGGAGACATTGTGCATTCAGTGGGCTCGATCTTATTCATTCTCTTTCATTCTGTTGTTACAAATCCTGATATGGTTTTTACAGTCTTTAATTTTATGCTTATATTATTAATTGTTATTTCTGAGTATATGCTTTAAACTTTGTTGTTTATGTTTCTGCAAAATTATTATTATAAGTATTTGTTAGTACATATTCAATAACAAACGTTAATTGAGTATTCAAGCAAGATTTATTTACTGGAATTGTTGAAGGTACAATAAAAAAATCCCTTACAAATCTCTAATTTCTTCATCAACAATGTCATTCCTTCACATACAAGGATGAGACTTTGTGTTCTTTAGAAAATTCTCTGAGAGTTAATAATTTTGCATGCCCATATTTTATGGTTTTTATGTTTTTGTTATCTATTTTTACTAAATTTCATCAATGGATATTATGAGTACTTTAAGGATTGAAATTTTATTGAAGTGTTAGTCAATTTTTTGAGGTTGTTACATCAAAACATGAGAACTTTTCTGGTTAGAATGATTTATTATCATCATTGGATATCTCATAGTTTACTCCCTTTAATGCATGTTTTTTCTCATTGTTTTGTTGTCTCCTTATAATTGTATTGATTATTTTTTATTTGGTATGTATATGATCTCACTTGGACAAAGCTTTCGTCCTTTTAATGTTTTTCATTTTTTCCCTTCTCATTCGGCACTTCTAAATATTTTTAGTGTGAGTTATGACTATTTTCGGCAAGCTTAATTTGAAGAATATGAAACAAAATCTGCTCTAAATAAAAGTAATATCTTAAGCTACAAAAGATGTGTCTATTAACATAGAATTGTTGTCCTTCATGTCTCAAGACATTTTTTAGCGTTTGAGTTATCTAGGTTAGACTCATTTTTAATTTTTTATTGTTCGAGAATATTTCTTTACCATGAGTCTAGAATTCAATATTTTGATCTACTTGTACTTTCATAATGCAACAATTATACATACATATTTCTAAAAAAGTCTTAAAGTTGCATTGATAAAGAATCTAGAAGAGCCTTCAGAGCAGCAGTTTAATGAAGAATCAATTTCTAAAAGGGTCAACAATATTATTTTTCTGTTGTTTCAAATTTATTTTTCTCCTTCTATAAATTTTATTAGAGTAACAAAGTAACAATAACGAAAAGTTGTGAACGTTTACCTCAGACAAGTAGATTTTCTCTAAAAAAAATATTTATGTTGACGTGGTGCACATTTTTAACGGTCTTAACTTATTTATCACTAATATTGATTATCGAAAACTTTCACATGATTTTTTTTCCACAAGGAGTTATTCTAACCATAAAATTATCAGATTCTATATTTTTCATGTACAAAAAAAATAGGGGAAAAATGTTATTTGATCGCTACATTAAAACATCAATTGGTTTTAACTAGACAATTATATCATCAAACATATATTATGATAAATTATGTAAAAGATAAAAATGATTAGATATGAAGATATTTTTAATCAATCATTATATATTTACAATTCTTGAGATATGTGATAATGTCAAATCATTTAATTTCTGTTAAAATGTTCTTGAAACCTACTAAAATTTACATTTTCTTTCTTATAACAATCGATTATTGGAAAGGTTGTTCAAAAGTTTAAAAAGATTCGCAGGTAAATTACCTAGTTACTACTAATTCAAAATAATATTAAGTATATGGAAAGTAGTTATGCTACTCTAACTTATTCAATATAAATATACTTACTCTTTTAACTCAATTTTAATTTAATATTTGGGGTTTAAAATTAATTTTCAAATCTTCGATTCCATACTTTTTAATAATATTTTCACACTTCAAACATACATATTTGCAATTAAAAATCGTTAAATCTAACTTCAGACTCTAATATACCTAATATTCAAATTGCAAATACAATATAAATTTATTAATCTTGAATATTCGAATATGAAGTTAAGTTTGATAATCATCAACTTCAACATTAATCTTGCGAGCATAAATTGATTAAGAGGTGATTAATCTTTTAATTTTTTGAACTTTTTTTTGTAAATTTCGCAATTTTTTTTTTTTACATGTGTATTCGCTCGCTTGCCCTATAAAATCGCAGAAACACTTTCCATTTTCTCGAGGATTCTTCCCTTTCTCTAAATATTTCTCTCACAAGAACTGTAGCGTACAACTTCCGTCAACCATGGCTGCCGAATCTGCTTCTGCAATTCCCAAAGGCCAAGTATGATTTAGTTCTATTAGAGATCCTCAGATTCTCGTTTTGTACGCCAATTTTCTGTTTTTTTTTTTCTTAATTTTTTTAAATTGTTGGAGTTGTTGGTGATGAACAGGTTGATTTGATGGACTTCATAGACTGGTCTGGCGTCGAATGCCTTAACCAAAGTGGCAGCAACACTATTGTCAATGCCCTCAAACAGGTGAAAAAAAGATTATGTAACTTGTTAAAATTAGGGTTGTTTGTGCAAGGTTTTTTGTTTTGATATTTTAATCGAGGAATTTTACTTTGAATTTGAACTTTAGGTGAAACTAATAAGTAAGTAAATAAAAAAGGAATAGGAGATGTTGATGATGTTCTTGTTCGGTATAGTGGTCCAATGAAGTCCAGACAAATCCGTATTTGTGCATCACAAACCAAGCGGTTCCGTTAGTTGTTGAAGCCAAAAGCTCTCACTGCTAGTTTGCTCTGAACTTGTTAGTTAGTTTCTTCTGAAGCTTAAAGATACCTGGTCCAAGTGCTGTAGCGAGATGCCCATATTTCGGATTTATGGATCTAAGTGACTTCCAGCATACACAGTAACATGACCAAAGGCACAATACATTTAAATTTGGAGCTTATAGGTGGGTGTAGGGAGGATACATTATCAATGTGCATTTAGGAAGGGCTTAGACGTTTGGGTGGGTGGGTGGGTTTGTGGGGGTGGGGGTTAGTAGAAATAGTCATGGTAATGTGTGATTAAATTTTTCAAATGGAGGCTAAGTGGGTGGAAGAGAGTATTTGTCCCCGGGGTGGGGACAATTAATTTTCCTTTCCACATGTTTCGCTGACCGAAATGGAAACCTCAAGGGAGATATTCTTAGAAGAAGGAATTGGATTATAGTATCTTGGTGTTGTTAGTACAAAAAATGAGCTGTAAAGAGAACAATGAAGATGTAGATTACTTTCTGTTTCATTAGAGAATGACTACTCATCTTTTGGGTTGTGGGATTTTCTTTATTTGACATCCATTGGGAAAAAGCTGTTGCAAGTTGGATGGTTAGGAATTTCAGTAACACATGAAAGCAACATGGAATGCTAGCCCGCTAAGTCCTTTATGGACAATTTGGAATGGAAGTACATTTTTTTTAAGTTGGAAGAAAGAATCTTAAGGATGTCTCATGGTAATGAGAGGTTCAACATATACCGAATGTTCATCTTTCTTGCCTTCAATTTATGCCTCACCAATCAATTCTTAAAGGTCTTAATTATCATATCTTATCCCCTAATCTCTTATTTTCTCTCCCTTAGTTTGAGATATCCACAACTTGTATCCAACTCTGACATATCCTTTTACCATGTTCTTTTCTGTTCCATTTATACCTGACAATAGATTGGATCCAGTGTACTCATGTATATCACAGCCATATGCTTTTGCATCTTTACTCTTCAGTGATGATGTGAGATGACAGACTAATGGAAGGTCTTGCGGTGGTTAATTCTTATTTATAACTGACATAAAGTCAATTAAGAATTTGGAGATGTATGTGTTTATTGAGCACAGAGCCAAGCATTAATCTTTTCAATAGATATTGTTAAGGGCCTTCTTTAGGAATCTTGGTCACTTGGTTCCTGCTGAATCAGGAATAGCTCTGTGATAGGAAAAAGAAGTGTTTTTAATCAGTAGGATGAGTCAATATGATGTATCCTAAGACCAAGGGAAGATGAAATCTGACTTCTTTGCTCTTAATTGATGACCAACCAACTTCTTTCTGATATTACCATAATGAAACCTGTTACTACCCTTTTTATCCATGACCATGCAACTTTTGGGGATTCTTTTTCCCAATTGTAAGCTTCAATGTCAGTTCACTTGTTTTATAATCGTCTACTTCTGCTTGCAGTTTTAGTAATTGTGTTGGCTTTATTTGAATTTAAATCAGGGTTACAGAGAAGATGAGGGCTTGAACCTGGTGAGTGATGCAGATGAACAGCTATTGATTTACATACCTTTTAATCAAGTCATCAAACTGCATTCGATCGTTATCAAAGGACCTGAGGAGGAAGGTAGCTAATAGATTTGTGGCGTCTCTTTCTACCCCTAGACCCTAGTAATCTTTTGCTGCACACACAAGACCCTTACTTTTATCTCTTGCAATTTCTGCTTTGGTGATGGCTTCTGAGAATTGTTGACGCACAACTAAGCTTTCTCAAAAAATTGTTGATGCATAACTAGGTGTTCTCAAGTTTCTCCAACGTCTTTGTTCATCATTGTGATGAAAGAAGTCTCTACATAATCCTTCATTTCATCTTTTTCTTTTTTTTGATTGGTAAAAGTAGTCCTCTTTGGTGGATGTAATAATACTCTCATGAGGCAACATTATGGAAGAGTTACCTTGGTACTCCTGCTGTTTAAGATAAATGAGTTCTTACTCTGGCCTCTCTTTATATTACGGATAAGTAGATAAATGATGCAAGAGCATATATTGTTTCAACTAGTTAACAGGCACATGACTGTGCATACATCAATAATTTTTTGTTGAAACTTAATCTAAACTATGCATAAAGCATGAGAAACCTAGAGGGGGGAGGGGGGCATAACAGAGATGACTACTAAGTTGGTATGAATGACTTTTTTGACCTTCTTCTGTTGTTAGTGGGGTAGTCAGAGGGGCTATTGACGAAGAAAGTTGTGACAGGCTTCACCAGAGGAGTTGCACCAACTGCTTTGCTCTCCTTTAGATATTAGTATAGGCATCAGGCCAAAGCAGTGTATCAAACAGTTGTACAGTTTAGAGAGCTGGGGATTATGTGTTCCATTTTGAGTGTTCCAAGTAAAGCTGCAGTTATAATGCTGTTTTTGAATCTCGTCTTTGTAATCTTTCTTGATATACTTCTTTTGCTTGATGTCTTCAATTTGTTATCACACCTGCTATTTTTTCCCTAAAGAAGCATCCATTGGTGTTCTGTTTTTTCATTTTTTTGTGATAAGGTAATATGTTATTGCCTCCTTGATGCACTTGTCAAGTGCTTCTTCTGTACCCCTATATATGCATGATATAGTAACACAGATTTGTCTTCTTGAAGGTCCTAAAACTGTGAAGCTGTTTTCTAACAAGGAGCACATGGGATTTAGGTAACTTTTGAAGTTTCATTTCTTTTTTACCTTTACTAGACTGATCATTATGTGGGAGGAATTTTCACATCTGCTATGTGTATTTGTTGATTGGAAACCTCTCTGCAGTAATGTTAATGATTACCCTCCAAGTGACACAGTTGTTTTATCTGAAGATAACCTCAAGGTTAGTCAATCCTGATAATACAGGAATTATGCTTCTTGGCTTTGTGTTTAAGTTTAACTAAATGATGTTTGCTTATAGAATTCTTTAGTATCCCTGGATGTTCATCCTTGAAATGTCTCGTTGATCATTTGCAGGGAAAACCAGTTACCTTGAAGTATGTCAAGTTTCAAAATGTTCGCAGGTATGCTAATATCCACGAGCTTCAACTTTTACAAGAGTCATTTGTAAGATGGACACTAATCTTTTTTACTGTTATTGAACCAGTGTGACCATTTTTATCGAGGACAATCAACATGATGGGGAAACTACAAATGTTCAAAAAATTGTTTTGTATGGATCAACGTAAGTTTCTTAATTTTTATGACCTCATTCCTTTTGCATGAAACCTATCTTTTACTTCTTTTTGTTGTTAGCAATTTCTTTAATGTGTACTTCAGTTCCTTTTGTTTAGTGTTTCATGTTTACGTCTGGAACTGTTTAAACATTAAACATAACGGAAAAGAGAACAGTTAAAACTTTATACTTAGAAAAGCATGAGACCATGCGATGTTCAAATGGCCTGACTATTCACTCAACATGCTTGGATGCTGAAACTTCGTTGTGTTTTCCTTCATTAAGATAATCACTTGTGCTATCAAGAGCTAACACCTTGTAAACATGCTATCCTTAAGTTAATGTTACCAAAAGATGGAATTACTGAAGTTAGGGGACTACGTGCCCCTCAGCAGACAATGAGTGCTACAAAAAAACTGTTAAACAAAGTTTCTTCATTACTTTTTTATCATGGCTGAACAAAATTGTTTGGTGAAATTTTAGAAAGATCAAAGAAAATGAATTCCTTCATAAGTGGAAGTGCATGCACATCAACATACCCAGTGAAATCCCACAAGTGGGATCCAGTGGAAGTGCATGTACATGTATATGAAATTGTTTCCTTTACAAGTTTATGTATTAGCTTAAAGGACACATTTGGAGAAAGCTGAATTTTAATAGCCACTTAAATATACTTGCCAAGATTAATCCTACCTCTATCTTGGAGAAGTTTAAGCTTTCTGTTGTCAGAGCTCGTTTATTATACCTTGACATTGCAGAGGAAAGGACTTGTAGATCCTATGTTTTCAGTAGTTGTAGCTCCTAAATAACACGTGATATTCACACTCATGTGGGTGATTGGAAGATTTTGTGTTTCTGTGTTCTAGATGCTCTTTCATAGTAGTTCATCCTTTCGGTTAACTTAAATTAATATACATCAATAAACTTTGGCCCCTTTTAGATTTCTAAAACTAACTTGTCTTTTCTTATCATTCTAAAAATGTGTGCAATTCTATAATCTTCCCCAAAAAAAGATTGCCTTTTACCTTTCACTTGACACTGGATGTCAGATGCCCCATTTCTATTTCTTTGCTGTTTCCTCTATCCTCAAATCCTATTGCAAGCAAAATCACTCCTTTGCACACATAGCATTATGAAGAGAGAGAAATTACTTATCGAGGCTAAAGTAGTGATTCCTGGATCACTATGAAGAAATTACCTCGTCCAAAGTCTTGCTTAATTGTTGCCAATTATTTTAGGTAGGTTCTGTGCTCAACTGACCCAGAGAATTTGGTTTCCTAGATATGGGGCATGGGCGCCTGGCTCTTTGCTAAGCTTGAGAGTGTCGCTAATTGACTATTATGAGTTTGAACATGTTTGATGATATTTCTTTCTCCTGCAGGGTGGAAACAACAGATATGAAAGGCTTGAAGAAGATTGAGGACCATTGATCCTGCAAAAGATCATTATAATCGTTCATCATTTTAAGAATTTTGTTTTCTTTTTAACTTATGTAGTTTACGACAGAAGTAATTGGAAACTTGATACACTGGATATACCAAATATCAGCGCGAGCTGTCGCTGCTTTGTTCGATGCAATATGTTGCAGCCATGATTCACACTACCTAATTAGTGTAAAGAGGTATACTTTCTAGGTTGTGGAGTGATGGTTGCTACGCTTTATTTATCCCTTGTTCAATGATCTGTCTGGTTTTAACAAGAAGAAAATTCTAATCACACTGGAAGCATTTTCCATAAATACCTTTGTGTACATATCTCGAGTGGTAAGTTTGAATTGATGCCTTGAAGGATGCTTTTCTTATTAAATTAAGCAAGATGGTGGATCTTTGACTATTAATCAAAATTTAACTTAGATGCTTGAAAATACAGAAAAATTAATTACTTCTTACTCTCTGAAATAGGCAATGAGAAGTATGGTAGTAGTACTTCATTTGCATTTCATGGTTGAGATCATTTGTAATTCATGAGTTCATTCACATTTCATTGTTTTGTATAACTTTTGAATCTGGCCTGAAGAGTAGCTTTCTCTGAGTTAAATTTGGCTTTTGTAATTGATGCATAAGCAAAATTTAGGGGACATCCGATTAAGTAAGACTCAAAAATAGCAAATTGAATATAGGTAAGGGTCCAGTTCGTCCAGTGCTACGTTAATCTGATTACATCTGTCCATTTTCAATTTCAATGGTTATTAATCATTTAATTGGATTACCCCTTAAACTATGGTTAAACCCATTAATTATCTATTTTATCTTTACCTTATTGGTGTCGCTGGAAATCTTATTCTGATTGATTTTTTTTCCAAATATTGCTATTCCAATTTTGTTTTATATTTCAGAGAATCCTAACTTGGTATGAATCGTTGGAAAAAACCGCCTAAGAAAACAAATGGAGTACAATCAAACCTATTCTTAAGAAAATAAATGGAGTACAATTAAGCCTCGTCTGAAAGTTTAATGAATGTCATTAGTATTATAGGTAGAATGTTATTATAAGGAAATAAAATATTACACGAAAAATCGATTCTAGAGAAAAATTAAATTGTTATAATAAAATGTCATTATATATAACGAATAATCTTTATAACAATGTTTTATTATATTTAACTTGAACGGGCTTGTGATTTTCTTTTTTGTTTAGAGGGGCGTGGGTGGGGGAGTTTACTGATATTAGGAGATTTGAAATGAAACTAATTAATAAAGGAAAAAATCGTGAAAATTGTAAATATATCAATAGAGAACTAATTCCAACAATTTTTCCGCTGGCATAAAAATCACCAACAAGCAAAGAATATTATAGAGAATTAATGGGTTTAACGGTGGTTTAGAGGGGTATTTCAGTTAAATGATTACTGACCATTAAAATTAAAAACGGACAGATGTAATTAGATTAGCATAGTACTGGTGTTCCATCACTTTGAGGTCATGCGAACACTTGCTTTCGCTTGTTTTAAAATTTGAACTTTGCGAAATCGAAAACAACACTGAGGTATTATTGATAGATGCTACAAATCTCCACAATTTTGGATATAAAAATCTATTTTTTTTGGAACTCATCTTTAGACCTTTCCTTAAATATATCGATTCTCCAAAACCAATAACAATAATAATTTGCTATTTATAAAAACAAAAAAGTGCGATCAACCTTTAGGATATCCTTTCAATTTCCATCCTCATCATCACCAACCATTCACCACCCACTCCCACAATGTCCTTAGTTTAATTTTTTGACCCAAGAAATAAAAAGAGTCAAAAGACCAACCTCCTAAGTCCTAACTCACCAAACAAAACCAAGAAAGGATCACATAGTTGAGGTGAGACCAAAAAATTCATACTCCATCATCACCCATGGCTTCCTTATCCCTAATCTCACCTCACTCTCCTTCTTCTTCTTCTTCTTCTTCTTCTTCTTCTTCTTCTACTCTCCGCCACAGTTCTATCATCGGCACCCGCCTTCCTTCCATCTTCTTGCGCAACCCCACAATCCACATTCGCTCCACAACCCCTTCAATTAAAGCCTTCTCTGCACCCGTTCCATTACCTTTAACCCAAGATGAACTCAAGAAACTCGCAGCCGATAAGGCCGTTGAGTATGTCAAAAGTGGAATGGTCCTTGGTTTAGGCACTGGGTCAACAGCAGCTTTCGTTGTGGCTAAATTAGGTGAGCTTCTTTCATCTGGGCAGCTCACGAACATTGTAGGAGTTCCCACTTCAAAGCGTACTGAAGAACAAGCTTTGTCGCTCAACATCCCGTTATCTACCCTTGACGACCACCCACATATTGATCTAGCTATTGATGGTGCTGATGAGGTCGACCCGAATCTCGACCTAGTCAAGGGTCGAGGAGGAGCTCTTTTAAGGGAGAAGATGGTGGAGGCGGCGTCCGATAAGTTTGTTGTTGTGGTAGATGATTCGAAGCTTGTTTCGGGTCTTGGTGGATCCGGGTTGGCTATGCCGGTTGAGGTGGTGCAGTTTTGTTGGAAGTACAATTTGGTTAGGTTACAGGAATTGTTTAAGGAAGAGGGTGTTGATGCAAAGTTGAGATTGGATGGTAATGGGAAGCCATATGTGACCGATAACTCGAATTATATTGTGGATTTGTATTTCAAGACTCCTATTAGAGATTCTGCTGCTGCTGGGAAGGAGATTGCGTCTTTTGAAGGGGTGGTGGAGCATGGATTGTTCTTGGATATGACCACTGCTGTTATCATTGCTGGGAAGGAAGGAGTCAGTGTCAAGAGCAAGTGAAACATTGATCAATTTTATCTCCCAACTGGTGAGGTCTGAACAACTTTAACTTCTGCTTTGAATGGAATTTTCAGACTTCATTTTCGTTTCGAGGAAATAGGAGTTGATTGTTGTAACATTAATAAGTTTTGGCATTCTTTTTGGAGATGATTAGCAATAATACTCCCATCTGAATGTAATTTGTATATTAGAATGGAAAAGAAATGTTTTTTGGTGATTTCTCTTTGTTGCTTCTATTCTAACTAGTTTACTTATTTGCTGCTGAGCATATGGCTATATGATCACTTGTGAAATTCAATTTGCTTTTAGAATTTGATCTTTAATAGAGGTAAATGTAGTCGGCATCAGCAATGATGTGATACGACGAAAGTTCCCATTTTTATCCTTTTTGTATCTTCTTTTAGAGAACTCTTTGAAATACTGAATGCGTACCAGAGCTGGACTCAACAGTTGTTTGAAAGCTTGAAACTGCATTATTGCGGATGTGATGTCTAGTGCTTTGAATGTTCCCGTAGAGAATTTAGAGGTGAAACCAATGTGTTTTACATGTCATATATTCTGAAGCTACATTTTTTTGTTTCACTAAACTGTGAGATAGGTACCTGTTTGTGTATGCTTGGGGGAGTAACTTTTTGTCCAAAGAAAGTTTTAACTTTTAAGTATGCTAATAGGCTCGACCGTTGTAGTCTGCAGTTGGGCAAGGTACCCATCGACAGACCACTGCTTTACAAGTTTAGCAATAAAGCAGTTGTAATGTACACTCCTCTTTGTGATTTCGTGGGTTGCTCGGTTTGGGGTTTATTTTTGTAGATCTTATGTTCTTAGGGGCTCCAGTGTAAAAGTTAAATGAGTAAATTGCTGGAGTTTGGATCTTGTATCTTCCCTAACTATATTTAGGAGCAACATCCTACAGAAAGCGATTGTGCTCTCCGCTGTTTCATGTCCTTCCCTCCTTCCAACACCAAACCTATCTTTCTTGATGCTTACTTCGTAGAGGTGGAGGAGGGAAGACATTGTAACGGGATAATCTGATAAGTCATTAGCTAGTACAATCAATGATATAAGAAACTTGGATAGAGTTAAATATTATTCTTGAGCTGAGGGTCTATTGGAAATAGCCTCTCTACCCCACAAAGGTAAGTGAAGGATGTTCGTGTTGTTTTGTTGTTGTATAGAGTAAAATATTAGTTTAACTTGGATAGAGGAATGATTTAAATTTAAATTGATTTAACTTTTGAGGCAGAAAAAAGGAAGTTTGTTGTCAATTAAGGTTAGGAGTGGATGCTCAAATTATTTCACTGAAATAACCGGTGGTTTCCGTTAAAGAGCATAACAACAAACTTGCTTCCTCTCTTTTATTTCTCAGGGGGGTGGGGGCTCTCTGTGTGCGCAAGCATGTTACTGAAATTAGTTAGGAATGTGATCTACTTCTTCTGATGTGCAATTGCATTAGAATAATGTAAATAGGATCCATCATGCCTAACTCATATGAAGCTAGTCATCTACACAAGATATGTAGTTTCTATATGAACAAGAACAACAAAATACCCAGTAAAGTCTTGCGGTCTAGGAAGAGTAGAGTGTACACAAACCTTACTACCTAGGCAGGTAGAGAGGTTGTTTCCGATAAACCCTCGAGTCTTGGCTCAAGGAAAGCAAAAAACACAACATTTATGGAGACATAAGCAGTAACAACAGCAGGGTAGTAAGAAACCCAAGGCATAGAAGACAACACGAAGTAAAAGAAAACTAAGAATGAGGAATCCGGAAATAGTAAAATAATAATATAACGAAAATAATACTAATGCTACTAGCAGGAGAGACAAAGCATGAAACTGATATACTTCTAGCCTTCTCTCTGATTCCTCGACCTCCACACCCTCATAAGCTGAAGGCTATATGAAGAAAAGTAAAATACTACAACTGAAACAATATTCAAAATATACTCTGTACAGAAATGACAACACTATCACATGTTTATTAAATATACATAGTACATATGAATCTGGCAAATGAATGAAGTACAATGCGCTGGTATAGATGAAGCACCAAGCTGATATCTCTCATGTGAAGTAAAACACCATCACCTCTTCCTAGTTGAGTAAAGCCATAGGTGCTGAGGCCAGAAAGATAGCCATCCAGTGGGAATTCTTGAGCATAAATGATGTAGCTGCCAGTATGGAAGAATTAGAATGGTGAGACAATCTTATACTCTGGTTAGCGCAAGTGTAATATGATTTTATTTTCCTTGACTTGACCTTTAGAATTACATAACCAAGAACTGTTTTTGTTTCCTATGGAACATATACAAGGGTTATATCCTCATGTCCTGTAAATTGAATCCAAATTATTGACGGTGGTAGCTCTTACCTCCATTTTTGTCATTACCTCCACTATTGGTATTAAAAATTGAAGATGGAGATGATGCAGTGGAATTTGAAAGGCGAATTCCCAGCTTTTGGCAATCAGGTCCAATGGCACCTAAAAAGTCAAATATTGAATTAGCTAGTGATGTTAATTATGTGAAATTTCAACATCTAAATTGTTGTTTCTACTTACAATCATTGAAGCAAGGGAAAGCCGGAATATCGAGAAGATTGGAATAACCAGATTTGCACTGGCATGTTTGTCCATGTGTTGTATTCTTATTACATGTCCCTTCCCCACAGTAAATCCAATAGCAAGCTTAAACCAAAAAAAAAGGTCATGGAGTTTAATAAGAAATTAGATAGAACATACACGAAAACTGTACGAAGAGAAGATTTAGTAATTACGATCAAAGAAAGACATGTTGTGTGGAATTGGTGGAGCTGGTGGAGGTGCTGGTAAGCAAGAATAGTCGAGAGAACCTGCAATAACATAATCACCAACTCTTAGTCAAAAATTGGATTCAAGTTTTCTTCTATGTACCAAACTTTTAGATATGAGTTTCACTATACTAACACTTGGGAACAATGCAAGGGAGAAACTCAAGATCATCTTCATCGTCATCATCATCATGGCGAGTACGCTTCCAACCTCGTTCACATTTACAGATGAAGTTGAATGGCTTTCCTGGTGCTTTCTCACATCTTCCTTTCCCACACTCCACATCATTGCATATATTGTCTATATACAGATTCGTATAACAACCAATTTAATTTACTTGTTCAAATGATCAGAATCAAACATTTATGCTAGGTCTGCCCTAGTCTGTGTATATGTACTCTCTTTTTTTAGAAGTTTAAGAATAGTATGTATAAATTTAGAACTGCTCTAAAATTCATAACAAAATGACCAATGGAAAAATAATAATATATGAATGAATAGATAGTTAAGTAAGGAAAGAGATGTACCAAAGTAAGGGGCAAGAACAGGAGGAATACTATCCTCTTTTGCAGCTAACATTGGTAATAAAACCAAAAGAAGAAGTAGATAATGAGCTCTAAAATTGAACAAATCCATCTTATCTATGCCAAAATTAATAATGTTGTTGTGTGTTTTATGGGGAAAGGAAGAGAATGTGAATATGCACTTTGTGTCCAATGAGAGGTAAATTTATAGAGGGAGTTTGTGTTGAATATTTGTTAGTAGAAACTTCTACTTGTATCAAATTTTCAAAGATTAGCATGTGGCAAGTCTTCTTAGGGTTTTCCCAAGTCTAATTAACTTCATAATA
The DNA here is from genome assembly GCA_029582685.1 of Solanum piurae. Classification (NCBI taxonomy): domain Eukaryota; kingdom Viridiplantae; phylum Streptophyta; class Magnoliopsida; order Solanales; family Solanaceae; genus Solanum; species Solanum piurae. The sequence continues at coordinate 16,778 of JAJOOO010027994.1, forward strand.
TATAATTATTTGAAATTTCCATTCCTTGGTGGATTGGTTAATCAATGTTCTATTACAATAAACTAAAGGCATTTTTCTTTTTGGGGCAAAGTTTTCTCTTTTGGTTTGTAGAACCTATAATGTAAACATAGAACCTAACAGTAATATTTTAGAAAATTTTAATGTTTATTTGTGGAGAAAAGTCAGCATTGAGCAACATAGAAGTTAAAACCTAATAGTAGTATTCTAGAATTTGTTTAAATGGAACTTCTATAGAGGATAGACGAATTTAGGATTTTTCATACGATGAATTTAATTTTAAAATTTCTTTAAAAATAATCAACATACTTGTATAGTAGTATTCTAGAATTTGTTTAAATTGAAGACGAATATAAGAAGACTAATTCAAATTTGCACGGAAAAAACATACTTCACCTTTAAGTTGTTTTCTTTTCTTTTCTGGGGGTGTGGGGGGGGGGGGTGTTAAAACTTCCATAATTACTAGTCAAGTACAATAAGTATTTGGATTTCATTTGTCAAAGCTCTAAGTAGTTAGGTTTTTAATTGTCCCCAAAAACGGTTGAATCACAACTGAAATATCCGATAAAATTGGTGTAGTTATAGTTCTAATATATTTTATTGTAGCACTAGAAAATTGGGTTATCTTTCAAAATTATCATTTTTAATAAAGAATTTTAATGACTTCTAAAATTGACCTAATTTTCTTAAATACTTAATTAAAATATATTATCACCTTGGCTAGGCAGGTTTAGTTGAATCAGCTTATCAAAAAGTTTATACTATGCATATTTGAAAATTATAGTTAAAATTAGGGGATTTCTTTGATAATTTTTTTTATTATTCTTTCGAAAGAAGTGTTCTTCTTTGTTGCTTTGTAAAGTAAAAACATATTTTCAGCAATTATCTAAAGTTTCACCTCGCCAGTGAGGATATAATTTTCCGCGTTGCAATTCCCTCTCCCATCTCCCCTTTACCTACCCCCAATTAATCATACATAGATAGAAGAAGTTCCGTGAGTATGTAAAACTTTTTGAAAACAAAAATTGGAGTAAATGTAAATCAAAGAAGTCAAATGGACACGACAATAACGTCTTCAATCAAACAATAATAACAAACCAACAGATATAAGTAACTAATAAACATACACATCAAAGGTTTAGGTACAATGTTTTTTTCAAAGATTAAAGTCATAGTTCTGTTTTACATTGAGGGTAAAGCAGTTGAAAGTTTAATGAATGGATATTCTAGTGTTTAATGTGGCTAATTGTGGTTAACTCAACAATAATTGGGTGTTCATATTTATTTTATGTAATGACACGTATTAAACTACTCAACAGAAGAAAAGAAGAAGATTTAAGTTATATACGTTATCAAGGTTGAGTCAGCTTTTCAATTAGCAATACTGACTGTGGTGTGATGGTGAAAATTCCCTCAAAGACAAATCTAGGTGCCTGCCTTAGATATTTTACATTTTATCTGCAAATTCAAGCCAAAATAAATTTTTCGAATCACTTTTTAAGTCTAGGACACATTAATTTGAGAAAACTGAAGTATCATTCTTTTATGAGCCAAATGTGATGCTTTTGATAAGAGACAAAGGGAAAATTACAGCCTAATACCTTGAGTGATCCAATTTACAAAATATGTACACAACATATATAGGTTGTGTATACTTCTACTAAATATATACGTATAATATACATATATATACATAACCAGTGTATATGGTGTCTCACTTTAGTTGCAAATGGCAAGACAAGAGGGCTCATTTGCAGGCCTTTGCCAAACCAAATACTGTGAAAATGACTAATATAAAGAGTTGCACCACCAAAACCATTTGAATATTCACTTTTAAAACACACACACACAAAAAAAAAGTCGATGAAATAACAAAGCCAAGAAACAATGCAGGCCTTAACCTCATTATATCAGTGTACTCAACCACATTGATATGACTCAAAGTCTCTCTAACATTCACCCAATTCAAGGAAAGTTCAACACTATTGAGTGAAAGAGATTGAAAGGTAATACAAGAAATGGGGAAGGCAAGCAAATGGATCAGAAACTTCCTAATGGTGATGGGGAAAAAGGAGGAAAGGGAAAAGAAAGAATACAAATCAATAGAAAATATGGGCACCCCAACAACTCCAAAGGCGAAAAGGAGATGGAGTTTCAAGAAATCATCAAGCATGGAGAGAAAAAGCCATAAGAGTAACAGGTCTTTCGACTTAACTTTTGATCACCAACTAAACACACAAGGTTCAATGCTGCAGTTTGACATGCTAGAGAAACACCACAAAGCAAGCCTAACAGCAAAAGGAGCTATAGAACCAAAGGCATACCTTACCAGACGCGGTAAGGATGCAGCTGCCACCAAAATCCAAGCTGTTTTCCGTGCTTATTTGGTAACCATTCAAACCATGAGTGTGTTCTTGTTTATTTTTAAACTAGGTAAAGCATGTTTGGTTTCATTTGATCCTCATAATTTGCACTAAGTTACCTATTATGGAGAGGACCTTGTTCTCACCATAAGGTCAATGAACATGCACAGCTAAACTATGTAGGGCTAAATAAATAAGGTTAAATGCTAAAAGGTGAAAAATGGTTTGAAAGCATGACTGATGTTTATGCAGGCTAGGAAAGCATTGCGCGCCCTAAGAAGCCTAGTTAGATTACAGGCACTGGTAAGGGGTCACCTAGTGAGGAAACAGACAGCAGCAATGGTGAGATGCATGCACTCTCTTATGGTCATTCAACTAAGGGCTCGTGTTCAAAGAGTTCAGATGACCGAAGAAGCACATACCCCAAACTCAAGAAAGAGTCAGAAAGTATCATCTGGGAACAATCAACTTACCAGAGCCTGCAGCATTGTAAGTCTCCTCTTCTCATGCAGAATTTTGAGTGTACCAACATAATGGAATTGACAAAATTTTAAATGGCAGGAAAAGATGGATGTTAGCATTCAAGAAAAAGGGAGAGTTCAGAAGAATAATAGCACGAAAAACAGATCTTCTGGAATGGAAAATGGATTGAGCACCTCTGAGTCTCGTTGCCTTTCACTGTCAAGGAGGAGTCATCAAGTACTTCAGACATGTCCAAGTCCCTCTACACTGAGTGATATGAGCACAATAAGTTATGACAGGCATTTAGAGGATTTTTCCTTCAAGATGCCAGAAAAAGGTTTTGAACATTGCTCTAATGTGTCAACAACCACATCTTCCAAAACCCCGTTTTCCATTCCACACTCAGAAAAACCGAACTCCATTTTTTCTAGTGCTACTTTAGCACTAACATACATGTCCAATACAGAATCCTCAAGAGCAAAAGCTAGGTCACATAGTGAACCCAGACAACGACCCAATTGGAGCATTATAAGAAAAAGCAAGCGCACACCATCAATGGATGGGATAACAGGCATACCTGACTCTAGAAGGGAAGAAACACCTACTCACAGCAGGAGACACAATGTCCCAGAAAGCCATGAAGTCTGGTTACTTAAGCTCTACAAACAAGCAAAGTCTATCAAGCATGTCAAGGTTGATTCCGCCAGCATAGTGTCTGCCGTTTGACCTCTGGAAGATCTCTCACTGTCTATAAGGTAAGAGCGACTAGCACATGAGATTTATAGCTATGTATTGCTCTCTCTCAGCCATTTACATCAGCCTCCTCTGAGAACGTACTGGTTCCATCTTGCCCAGTGAAACTCCATTTTCCTTCAAATATCTCTGTTATTAGAGCATCCAAGTGCACAAGGAGAACTGCAACCTAATACCAAAAATTGGGGCAACACCCAATTTCTAATGAAAACTGATGTTTAAATTCTTTAGCTTGGTGTCTCAAGTCGAGTAAATGCACCTAAAAATAGAAGAGACAAGGAGCATAACAAGCACTCTCTAATTCGGCAAAAATAGATGCTAAAATTGGGCCCATCCATAAGCAATAATATTTCTAGCGGAATTAAAGAACCTGTTTCTCATCCATATTATCCTATCAGTACTTCGTGAATTTGCTAAATATGCTAGCTATGAATTAATGTTTCAGCTTATGACTGCCTCTACGTAGCAAAATCTGGGCACCTACAGAAAATATTACAGCAAAGACTACTTTATACACATTGAATGTTCTTAGAACTAATCTTCCTGTTTAGGAGCATTTTCCTTTATGCTCTTGGTCAACCAAATAGCAGTTTCTCTCGGAGAAACTTTTTCTGGTCCAAATGGCCTCAATAAGACACCAAGTTCATCGAATCTGTCTTCTTGCAAGAGTCTAGCACTGAACTCAAGTAGTCCCTCCAGGGCTTCGGCCCGTTGCTTATAAGATGACATGTTAAAACGGCGGCGTCTTGTGTCAGATGAGGTTCGGCTAGATGCACCAGCAGTGGCATTTTGATCAGAAGAATCAGTTATGTCCTCTCTATCCACATGCACCATGGGGCCTTCAAACCCTTGCCAAGCATCATTGGAACTCATTCGATCAAATTTACTGTCAGGAATCTGTATGGTACATTTGTCTTTCATAACTGAATACTCAGCTTGTGGTGAGCCAGAGGA
>JAJOOO010027995.1:0-19460 GCA_029582685.1 Solanum piurae
TATATCTATCTCTCGCATGTTGCCATTGGATATTTGCCCAAAACCACCTCTAATCTACACCAAATCACCCCAAATTTGTACGTAACATTCTTAGTATGTACCCAAAATTTTGAAACAATACTTAATCGAAAACAATTCCAAAAACTCATATTCAAAAATTCATGTTTGAAACTTTGAATATCGGTTAATAGAATCTTATAGTTTTTTCTTCACGATTCAACTCTCAAATCGGTAGTGGAATGCATCACTCAATTTCAAACAACAACAATCAAAATGTTCAAGAAAACCTACAACTTAAGTTATTTGAATTTTAGGCAACAAAGCAAAGTTTAATTACTTTTTTCAATTTCAGATTTTCAAAACCTCATTAGTATTGGATAGGGTCGTTAGTGGCTGAGTTTGAAAAAGAGAGACAAATCAATTGAAGGAAAAGGACAAATTGGTAAAGATAAATTTTACCAAGATTGAACCCCAATATTAAGGAATACAACAGTTGACTTAAATTTGTATAAAATGAGAAGTATTATTAGTTGGTTAATTATTTGGAAGTGTTTATAAAAATTTAGGGATTTTTAATTGGGTAAGCTAAAACTCTCATTGTTGGGAGTTGTACTGTGAAAGAAAATCATCTTACCCTTATTATTGGATTCTCTTTTATATGTTTCATTTTTTATTCTCTTGTCTGTGAGCTCCTCTCCTTACAGTCAAGTGACTTTCACTCCTTAACAAAAAAATTTGAACTCCAATGTAACTTTTGTCTCTATTCGGTGTCTTTTTCAGGACCCGAGGACGGGGATCCTTGGGAGTGGATGTAAGGACAATGGGCTCTATAAAACATCCTTGAGACTTTTGGTCTTATGCCCTCCACACAAACCTTGTACGAATAATCGGATAAATTTACCGTTTGCTTTCCTATCATGTATACATAGATTATAGACGATCAAACACATACTATACGTGAATTTATACATATATTATACATCCATGGTATAATCTTTGAGAAAATTTTAGAAATAACAAAGATAATAGACGTAATAAGGCTCTATAACTATAGTTTCGATAAATTTCTCTCTATAGCTATAGTTCTATTTGCTATGAAGGCTGTGATTTGTATATTTCGCTTGTTGATTTGTATATTCGCTTGCAAATATACAAACAGAGTAAGTATATACAGATGGAGGTTGCGGTTTGTATATTTCTTTTGTGAATATACAAACATTTAAGTATATACATATTATGTATTTATACATTTAATTTTTTTTCAGAACTACATTTGTATATTTCGCTTGCCAATATACAAACGAGATAATTTATTATGAATTTTTCATAAGTCGTATATAAATAGCTAGAGTAAGCGTATACGAATTATGTATTCATACAATCAGGAACTGAATTATATAAAACTTATATAAATTCTGAATTTATATAATCAAAGACTGAATTATATAAATTCTAAATTTATACAATTAGGAAATCAAATAGAAAAATTCGTGAAACTATAGCCACGAATTAAAAACAATCGAACTTATATCTATATTACATAATATTCTCTAGATGTTTGTCATTTTGTGTAATTTTCCCTTATAATAGCTATCCAAAAAGACTATAATACCTTGATTGGGCTTTGATTTGATGCTAAGTCCAATTTCAAGCCCAACAATGGATGAAGACTGAAGAAGAGCATTGTCGGGTCTTCTTCATCATCAAAATCATCCTTTCTTGTTCAGATTTCAGAAGGAAAAAAAAAAACAAATTGAATGGAGGAACAGAAGCGGAAATGGAGGCGAATCTCTAAGATTTCCACTGATTTTTCTCTTATCAACAGTCTTGATGATGGCTGCCTCATGCATATCTTCAGTTTTCTCTCCCCAATTCCAGGTATTAAACAAATTTCTCTATCATTTCCTTTGCTTTTGAAACACTTTTCAAGTTTCAGCTAAATTTACTGTTTCTTTGGTTCAAAATTTGCAAAACCCAGTTCTTAATTTCCATCATTTCAAGGTTACAAAAGATCGATTTCCTTTTTTTTTTTTTTTGGGTCTCTCAGTTCTATTCGTATTTAGCATCTTAATAGATAATTCCCTTAATTGTTCTCATCATAGTTGATTTACAATACCCAACTCAATAAAAAGTTGCAAAGATTGGATTTTTCTGTGCATTGATGCCTGATGGACTTTATCCTAGTTAATTTTGAGCTTAGTTGGTAGTTTATTTGCTTAAAAAGATGTAAAAACCTATATAATAAGACTACGATTCGCACCGAAATGATTTACCTCTTCAATCAAAAACCAATTTCAAAATCATTGTTATAAAGTTAAGGCTTCAAAGGATTGAAAATGGCTGCCAAAAATTCGACTTCACATGGCCAACAAAGAGCAGTTTTGAGGATCTAATTTCACTTCTCACACGCCGTTAAGGGTGTACATTCAACCTTGTTGACAGCTCATCAACTGAGGTGGTTATTAATTCCATTCTAAAATTGTTGAACCTGCACAAATAAAATGTGCAACTGAAAATCCGACTATAGGTTAAGGAGGTATTTATGCCTTTCCCCGATTTCCGTCCAAAAAGCTGAATTTTAGGCTTTGAAGCACTTAAACAAGAGAACAATTTGATTTTTCCTGTAAGTTTGTTGCTCAACTTCTCGTTTTCTATTGGTTCTTTGAGAAAGATAACTATAGATTTCTGTATTTTTATTCACCAGCTGCCGCAATAACCTGAATGTATACTCATCTTTCTTTTACTTTTTTTCTCCATTCTCTATATTCTTTGTGTGAAATATCCTTGTTGCTTTATAAGCTCAGGCAATTGATCAGGTAAGGTTAACCTTAATCTGTTAGCTCAATGTTGGTGTAGGAGCATATGATTGAACAGTTCACCATATGCATCTACTTCTGTTTCAATGTTTGAATAGTGCAGGTAGTCTTATTGTGGCCAATGAATTTTAAGAGCTCTTATCATTACTTGGTTAAAAGGAGAAAATAATAGAAAAGCTTGTGCACTCATATCCCTAAAAGGCAGTGAGTACTGAGTAGTGGTTTTTAAGCACCAGTACCACTGTTAAAGCTATCTTAATTTATTGGATTAGCAGAAACGAGATCAATTTCATTCTTAGTTTTAGAACTTCTTGTGGGTGTTGGTGGTCATTTGTGTCTTATTACTTTTTAATTTTGTTTATTTGGGCTGGGGATTCATTTGGATTTGCACTGTGCTTCGTTTTTTCTAGCATGCTCCAACCAGCTGTTTTTAGATTTTACTATAGACCACATTTATAGTGCTATGTGATTCTTTTCTGTCACAACTTGCTGTTGAGTTGCAGATCGGTATAACACCGCCCTCGTTTGCCACAGATGGCGATTCTTGGCATGCCATCCTCGGCTTTGGTTGCGAGTAGACCGTGCTGTGAAGGATTTATCTCAGCCTGGAGTCTATCCGAACATTGAGATGGCCGTCTCTGCTGCAAGGTTAGCATTTTTATTTTATTTTATTTTCTCTGTTCTGATCTTCGTCTTACAAGCTGGCTTCATATATGGATGCTGTTCAGGCCTGGGGACACTATACTGATTGCTGCAGGAGGCAGCCATCATGTGTCAAATATTCAGATTGAAAAGCCACTTTGCTTGGTAACTTCAAAATGTTAACCTCAGATTACTTTACATACTTAATGCCTACAAGGTGTTGGGTCTTTTGATGTTTCCGAGTCTTGTGAGATTTCTGATAGTTATTTCAAAGCTATATATTTATGTGAAGTCACAGTGTAGCTATTTCCACTCATAAAGCTCTTATTTAGTTTGTGGATAAAACATTGAGCACATGAATACATAATAGTTTTGTAAACCCATTTGATCTAGCGGGGGGTGGGGGGATCACTAGAACTACTGTTGTGTCATCTGGTCTATTTTTTCATGACCTCATTTGCTACTAAAAAGAACCAAAAGAAGGATAGAACTATAGGGAGAAAAGGATGGTGATCAGAGGTGGACTCACCTATAGAGGTTGAGGTGCACTGGAACCTGTGAGCTCGGCAAAGATTCTTTCTATATGTAGAAATTGTCAAAATTTTGGATGTATAAATAACATGGCACCCACAGTCACAATAATGATTATGGGGAGCACTGGTTGACACTAAGCGGTATGAGGGCGTCATCTTTGACAACGGAGTTTGAACCACTTTGATGGAAGTGTTCAGTTTTCTTCTTTAGGGTGCCAACGTTCCTTATTTCTTTCTTCTTGGGATCTTGTCTTTGTCATTTCTGTTTCTCCTTTGACGAAGAATCCCATAAAAAAGAAACATTCACTGTTTTATCTAAAAAAAGAAAAGAAAGAACCATCCACTGTTATTTAAGCTTCTAGTCTCACTTTTTTTTTTCCCTTCTATTCTTCTATTGTATTTTTTTTATTTGTTTTTGTGCAACAAGGCGGTGTAATGTAGGGAGCCTATCCTACGCAAGCATGCATGATTGATTTCACGGCCCGAACCCATGACCTATAGACCACACGTAAACAACTTTAATTGCTCCATGGCTCCCTTTCAATATGTTGAACCAAGTAACCCAAAATTGCCCGAACCGACCCAATCTACACTCCTATTTAGTTTCTGTTTTAAGTAATTGTGCCTGCAGTCTTTAAACCCTAGGTCCGCCTTTGGTGGAGATGGTGGATCAACATTAGACTGTTCAGAATTCAGATATGATGCACTTGAGTCGAAAATTTTCTCCCTTGCCATATAGTCATATACCTTGCAAGAGTAAAGTTAATGCATGTAAATTATATAAGATAGCACTAGCCTTTCGCTGCCTCAACTTCCTTTTTACAGATTGGCGCAGGTGAGAGTCCTGATGATACAACCCTTATTTGCTCCCGCAGCTCAGACAGGTTTGTGAGACCTTCATCACTTTTTACTTCTTTTTCTCCTTAATCAACTTGAAGTTGTGCCTTGAATTAGAGCATCAGATTCTTTTTGCAATTCTGATCAAATACTAAACGAACCACAACAATATTGTATTACTTGATCTTCAACTATGTCTATACAATGCTTATTTAAAGATGTCTACTATTGTCAAGTTTGTACACGAACAGTTGACCCAAATTTGGATTTGCTCTCTGATATTTGGAACTGTTTTCACTTGCCATTGTATGCATGTTTGTTCTTTGTTCTGAACAGTGCATTGGAGTTCATGTCCACATGTAAGCTGGCTAATTTGACTGTGAGGACAGAGCTTGGTTGCTGTTTGCTTCATAGAAGCGGGAAGCTCACAATTGATGGGTGCATTCTTCAGTGCGAGTCGAATCCTCTTGACCATCTCTCCTATGCAATTATCAGTACTGCTGGTGCGGCTGAAGTCATCCCATCAGCACTCAAGACTTGTAGTAATGGTGTTTCGGTTCTGAAAACTCGAATTGAAGGAGGTGCCAAAGCTGTCCTAACCAGTGGGACACTTTCATTGCAACGAGTGCGAGTCATTTATACTCGTACATCACTCTTCTTCTGGTTTGAGGTAGAAGGCAGTGACAAAAATACTGTGCAATCTGCATCTGTTGAATTGCCAATTAGTTAGTCAATCTGCCGTTCCATTCCATTTGTTGTATCCTTTCTGCCACCTATCTTGAAAAGAGGAAAGGGGCTGAGAGAGAGTTGGTTGTAACATATTGTTCAAATTATGTACTCAGTTTTAATGTATCACTGTGCAAAAGTTCTTGGTTCTTTAATAACAGTTGTAGGTAGCTCTTCCAGCAGTTCACTGATGCAATGCATTACAAAAGGCCCGTATCTCAGTTCACTTGTCTAGCAAATCTGCCAGTCAGGCCTTCTTTGAACTTCTCCGAGCGAATAGCAGTGTCTTATGAACCATCGTATCTTTCAAGGATTTGACATTTTATTTCTTTGTTGTTCGATTGAATTTGGTTTCATGATCAATCTCTCTATGAGAAAACTGTTTAAATCAATGAAAAGTTAGATCTTACTTCTGTTAACTCAGACGCCTCTTTTGCACTTGGGGCCTTGGGAGTTTATTTGTTAGTCCACCATTATCACAAACCTCTACTTACAAAGGGAAGAAACTTAGTTCATTTCCAAGTCGATGATTGTTAGAGGATGGAACCTAGTAATGGGGATATAAACTCCTTGTGTGTAAGCCTCTATTCAAACAAACAAACAAACAAAAAAACTACATACTGAGTGCAAATCTCATCATTTCTCTCACGGAAACAAAATCTCATAACAACACCGTTTTAATTGTTGATAACCCAAATGAATGAACCAATGGACAAAACTTTTCAGTCATCAAATAGCACGACAATATCACAAAGGAAACTACGCCAAGCACATAAAAAAATGTCATATATAATCCCAAAGCACAAATCTAATCTCCAAGATCGGTATGTTCTCTTCATCTGTTTATTGCAGTCGGTACAATGATAGTGTAGCCTCTTGGACAATGATCACTGAACTGCTTTTGACTATAACGCCAGTTGTTCAAGGCGTCTTTACAGGAACATCTGGGTAGATGTTTGATAGAAGAATATGGTTGTATCATGTACTTGTAATAAATCCATGAGAGCACTCCTTCTGCAGCTTGTTTTAGGTTCAGCTGAATGAGTTACCTGAACATCAATCAACTATAGGATTAGTTCGTACTGATACCTAAAGTGTTCGGATGCAATACCTAACAAGACTTTCTTTGAGCTGAAACTACTTAATATTATTTTCTTGGAATTCAAGTTCTTTGCTTTTTCTTATTTCAGCAGTTTTTACCGCTCAAACTACTTTGCAATACTAGCTAGAATGTTGAACAAGGCTAATAACATATTTCATTCAGGTGGACGACAGGTTTACCATAGGCGATTCAAGGCTGCAGTATCACAGTGCTATGAACAAATAAAAGAGGAAAAATAGATGTTTCTTCATCAAAAAAAAAGAAGAGGAAAAATAGATGTTTTAAGTGCGAGTGCAATTAAGAGGAAGAAATGAATAAAGAAAAAGAAAATGCCTTCCATGCAACGATTCCACACTCGTGCCTTGTTGCTACATCACAGACCTACTACAGAGTCAAATTTTTGGACACCGTCGCTTATCTGACAAATGCATTGATGCTAAGAAGCTATACCAAAAAAGTAATGATACCTCATTAATATTTATAGAACAGCTGAAGCTTAATACTATTTCAAGAGATCGATTTCTGTTTCACCACAATATCATCGGCAGAATAATAGTCAGCAATGAGCCGGTACATGAATGAAGCATTATGTCCACCCCTGAAACAGTAAAAGAGAATAAGCACAGAGTTTTAAAATAGAAAGGGAACAGAAAGCAAAAATATAATAAAAGATCATGTAGTCAAATCAGAGAACCGATATTGCAAACACTGGCATATGATTCCGTATTGCCAAAAAGGGAACATGTTGAAATATAAGAAAATAAAAAATTTCACACACTTATTAGTTTGTACTGTCAATATTGATCAGACAGATTTCCCATGGATATTTCTTCTTGCTTTTAAGTAGATTGAGTTATAAATTCATCTCATGCATCTTAAGGTCGGGTTACATCATCGTCAATTAGCATTCACCAAGGAGTAACATTACATGAAGAAATACATTCTCAAAAATACTAATAGTAAGGGGAACTCACGTGTCTGTTATAAACAAACTAACAAGATTTGGTGGCACATAATCAAATGCGGGATTAACAACATGAAGTAGAGGGGAACCAGAGCTGTTCCCAAAATCCAGGCAATCTGAGAATTCTCCAAAGTCCAGTAGCTCAGCTGGTGATTTCAATTCATTTAGCAAGACTTCTGGATTGTGTGGATACAAAGGACATAACTGTTGCACAAACAAGTAGTTACACAAATGATTCTCAGTTGAAGCAGATGTAGTAAGAAAAGATATTTGACCTGAGAAAAATAGTTCACCACTTTTTATCTTTTTTCCTCGACTCAACTACGAGAATACCAAGAAATAACAAGTAGCATTTTAAAATAACCCATGTCCTACAATGGTAGTGTGACTTGTTTAGCTGTCTTCTTCATTCTCCATGCGCTCAGGTTCCAGTTTATAAGAGTCTTGTTTATCTTATCCATCTCAATAGGTATGTAATTTTCTTCAAATTTAACTACCATAGTATGATGCTAAAATCTACAATATATTTAAAATTTATAGTTCTGTACTTGTAAGGATTCAGTTAGAATTATTAAACTCTATGGCTCTTAGTGGTAGTAGAGTACAAAACCAGTTTCCTTTCCCTATAAAGTTTCATGTTTCATTTTAAACTTATTAATACCGACTTGTGAGATATAATCATTACCTTTCTGTAGTGGCCTATCATAATCGGATAATCCTCCCATCGAAGAATACCCTAGAGCAATGCAACTTCAACCATGAAATATATAGAATAGTTCTTTAGGCATCACTGCTAATCAGGCTATCGGCTACAGACTAATAGTGGCATGACATGAAGATTAGATGCATTTGTATGTGTTAGTTGTGGTTCTAAGATAGTAAGGATTGAGGAGCAAAGATGTGGCATGGTAGTTCTGTAGTTGTGCAGCTTCAGTGTTGATACTTGGTGGGAAAGAAAACCGGATGGATGTCACCAAAATGCAACATTGCATTCACTGATTGTTTATTGACATCCTTTTGCATAGACAACACTGTTGAATAACGAACATTAACCTTTTATTAGGTGACTCCAGCTGCCGAAATGATCTCTTCAAAGCTTTTAAGAAATGTTCTAGACCTTTCATGGATACAAAATCAAAGCAAGACAAACCTCTCTTTATACCTTAGTCTAATTAGAGCACTTCATGCTCTCTATGATGCTTTGACCAGTAAGGGAACCTCTCGTGCTTATTTCCAAGTAAACTTCCACTTAAACTCAATTTTTTCTTTTATCAATCAATTTCAGAGGCAAAATCATAGGTGCTAATACTGCAGCATCAAAAACAGATTCTAGGCTACAAGGACTACATTTCAGTCAGCAGCAGAAAATTCCAATATTTACATAATCTATTTTATGGAATTAGTTCTTTAATTTTTACATAGAACTAGAAGTAAGAGTAAAATATATTAATTTCCTGAAGGATCAACCCAATGCCTTAGTGATGCTAAAATACCTTGTGAGTGCCTGCAAGAACAACAAAGGGAACAGCGTGCCTCTGAGCTGCTAGAGCCACCATGTTCATTCCAACAGGCGCAATAACCCCACCATTGGCCATGACAGTGTGAGCTCCAACAACCACCTTTTCATAGGAAATATCAGAATTCAGGTAAAAGACTATGGCCTCATGATTAAATGCTAGAAGTTACAGCACCAACATACCATGTTGACTCTTGAGATGATTGCAAAAACAGCAGAATCAGTGATCACTGTGGTCTGCAGACCCCTTGCAACCAATTCTTTTGCAAGGGCATGTCCCTGATACCTTAAGTAAAACCAAGGAGGGACAATCAAACAAGTAGAAGAAACAGATAATTATAAAAGAAGGAAATTACAGAAACCGTACAGTATTACAACACTTAATGATCAAAGGTAAGCCACTTCTCCAACCTTGGGGCACCCTCAGCCACAAAAACCCGGAAAGATCTCTTCTTTTCCTTTGCAGCACATAGAAATTCCATCACTGTCCTTGAATTGCCTAAAGTTAAGATTACCTCACTGAAAAGAAAGTAGGAACAGACAACAATTAAAAGGTAAAGAAAGAGTTGGAATACATATAACTGGATGCAATAAATAAGTGAAGAAAGAGTTGGAATACATATAACTGGATGCAATAAATAAGTGAAGAAAGAGTTGGAATACATATAACTGGATGCAATAAATAAGTGAAGAAATAAATAAGTGAAGAAAGAGTTGGAATACATATAACTGGATTAGAGAAGAAAGTGTCAACCTCCCAAACTTTTCAATCCGTAAACAGTTACTAGAAATAGCAAGAATTTTATATGAAAGATTAAATAATGCATTGAAAGTAATTTTGAACTGACACTGTGACAATAAGCTCCCTCTATGTGTCGGTCCAACTTACCTAGTTGAGTGCACTTCTGTTTGACTTCACTGAACATATAGGTCAACCAAACTGAGTTTCTTATTCTTTTAGTTTGCAGGCATGCTGTATAGGGGCTACCATAGACCATCATAATTCTAGATAACCACTACTAATACGATCCCCGGGGAGCAGAGGAGACCCGGGGTTGAAATTGTTGTCATTTCCATGATTAACAGAAAATATTGTTACTAAAGCAGATCTCACCAATAGATTTCTGGCAATCCCTTACCAGAATAATTTTATACTCAATATGAAATAACAGATCTAAGAGGCAGGCTTAACATAAGACTCTTGCAAAGCTCTACTAGAAGGGTATTTATTAAAAAAGAATCAGTAGAAGGTTATGTTATTACATTGTAATTGGATAGTAATTTTTGAGAAGTTTATTTATACTTGTACCATCACTCTAATGCCCCCACTTGGGTAACAAAGGCCATGCTATGCAATTGGATAATTAATAATAAACTTGACAGATCAAAAGAACAAGAAAGAAAGAGAACTACACAAAAATACTAGTGCTTCCCCAACTAATGGTGATTGTTTCTTGCTACTGTAACCAAATGTTGGCAAAAGTGCAAGAATACTGAATGATGGAAGACTTCATATATTGAAATGCCTTGCTGATTTTGCTTGTGTTCCTATAGGTCAATAACCATAGATAACCGACAGGCGACAAGAATGTGGCAGTTATCTTTGAACTTGACCTCAAAGGCTCAAACAAAGAAATAAGTCCAATTACTTGATGCTTTATAACAATCAGTTTTAAGTAAACTATAGTTCCCCGATTCTAGGCATTCTTATATATACCCTTTGAAAGTGCTGTAACCTGCAAAGCACTTTATGCTGATTTTATTGAGTGTTAGTTCCATATAGCCGACCCCAATTAGCTTGGTAGGTGACACCAAATATCAGAAATATGAATGGGGGAAAAAACTGACAGCCAAATCACAAAGAGGGAGAAAGAAGATACTTGTGATGAATATGCTCTACTGCTTGTTCAGCAATCTGTTCATGGCAAGTAGCAATATCTTGAATAAGTTCATTAACAGCCTCAATGACATTATGTTTTAGTTTCTTGCTCGTTGAATTCTTATCAGCAGCTGTAAAGAAAATGTGAAACAAGTCACAACCCGACAAGACTCATTTTTTGTAATCCCAGTACCAACAGTTTACAATTTCTGGAGTGACATGAAGTGTTTAAATGCATTCACAGCAGCCGGTGGCCTCATGGTAATTTGCTAACTCACTTATTAGTAAAACATCTTAAAGATCCTCAAAATAGTTTAATGTCATGATCTAACTTATCCCCTAAAAACAATGTTTTATATCATGATCTATAGACTGCTTACATTTGTTTTTTCCTTCAGAATCACCACCAGAAGAAGATGTTCGAGGTACAGCTGTTGATTGTGGGATGTCTTCAAGGAGGGTCTGCAAGGAAGGTGGTCTCAAGGTGTTTCTAGCAGCAGCAGCCACAGCTGCAGCAGATAAACCTTGATGATCATCTTGCTTGACATCATCTTCATCATCACTTCCAGCCGATATACCCAACCCACCAACAGCAGCAGCTGTCAAAGATACATCCTCCTCCCTTATAATGTTAAGAACTCGCCTGACAATGTTACCGACGGCAAGCTCTGTTATGTTCATGCAATATCATCAAAAGTTAAATTAGCAAAAGAAAGGAGATCTAGAAGAAGGAACACAAAAAATGAACTCCTCCAGCATAAGAAATTGAAACTAGCAGAATATCATAAGCCCTTCAGTCAAAATATTAGCAGATTCATTAAACAAAATCCTTGTTTTATTCAGTCTTTGGATAGGAAACACATCACTCTAACCATTGGTAATAACTAAACTCAAGGTATCAGTTGCTGTCATAAGAGTTCTAGTGTCCAGAGCAAGTACCGCCTGGAATTTGTGACTTTTCAAATATGTTTACTCTCTCACTTCACCTGAAAATATTAGTTGGCCTGGGTCTGGGTTTTATATATTGGCAAAAGATATTTAGATAATAAATTTTGTAATCATTTTCTAACATACTAATTACAGAATATTGAGCAAAAGTTGATGAATGCAGATTCTTTTATATAAAAATAACAATAAATTAAAGAAACAGGTGAGATTACTTTACACCCTTAACTTTGTGCTAGGTTGATAAAACTACTGCTTGAGAAAAACATTCTTTTGTACATGGAAAATGTAAGCATACAACCAAAATTAGGTGCTGAAAGAAGCTTGAACATGGAAAAATAATTTGGACATAAAAATAACAAAATACAACTTCGTTGTCAGTAATCAGCCTCGGCTAGTTGGATACTGCACTAGGAATAGATCATGGCCCAAACAAGCTCTATATTTAAACCTTAAGCAAAGAAGACCAACACAGTCTCAGAAGAAATAATTAAACCTCAGTATCAGTAGAAGAATTAACTGGAACAATACTAGCAAAATGCAAGAAAAAATGTGCTCTTTCAATCTTGGTTAAGCTACTACAGGGAAAACATAGGATTTTGGTTTGATCTTTGTACTGAGTCATTCTGAGAGGTGATCAACTCCATCTGCACCACATGTTCAGTCCAACCAAAAGGGTACTCATTTGTTAAATTGAATTTGAGCATCTGGATACAATCTATGTTGTCTTCAAATTGGACCGTTGATCTATTCTCATTTACATATCCTATCTTGACTAGCACATAAACTATATAGAGCATTTTACTTTGGATAGGTAAGTATGAGTTATATGCTTATTGAATTAAACCTTAGGGCTCTAAAAGCAGAACTGAAAGTGACTTTTCCAGAAACTTCAAAGTTCAGTAATGAATTTTTTTCTCTTCCCTACAGTTTTGATCATAAAAGATGATAGGAGTCAGGAGAAGTAGTAATTGTTAAGACAAGAAGCTTGCACTTGACAATTGACAATATACTTTATTTTTTCTTTTTGAATTACGACTATTGACAATACACTTCCATACGTACAAAGGAAAATGGCAATGTGAAAAGAGGGAAAGAGAGTTTTTCATAACACATTTAAGCGGAAAAGGCCCATTGTCTCGTTACCAATAATTCATACAGCTTAAGAATGAAACATATGCAAACACAGTAACCTATTAAATATTATCTTCCATCAGAATTACATCCACATGTAAGTTTCCAACTTCTTTTTCTTCAGGTGATAATTAGCATAGAACTCCAATTCATTTGATCAACTAACACCAAATAACTGGTAAGAGGAAGTTGTGATATGGTTTTCACAATATGATTCAGACTTCATAACACAACCAAAAGCATGCAAAGGTTTTTTTTTGATAAGGTAAGGAATTTTATTAACAATTAGGGAACAATGCCAAAGGTAAGAAAACCGTCAAAATATGACTTTCTAAAGAAGAGACCCAATCTTCTATACAAGGTCTCAGGGTAACACCAAAATGAAACTAGAAACAAAAGACTATTTTGCATCTTTACAGAATCTTGTTCAACCCTTCAAATGCTCTCTTATTTCTCTCTCCAAATAATCCACATAATTGCTAATGGGGCAACACCTCCATGCCCTAGGACTTCTCTTCCCCCTCTTGATGCCCCAGCTATGCGTGCCTCCTTCACTGTGCTCGGCATCACCTGTTGCACCCCAAACCAATTAAGAACCACCCTCCACAGTCGATTAGCCATTGTCCATTTGACAATGTAGTAGGAGATGATCTACATCTTCACATGAACTTCTGCATATGAAACACCGGCTAACATAAGTGATCTTCTTCTTTCTCAGATTGTCTGTTGTCAATATCACACCCCTAGTTGCCAACCACGTAAAGGCTTTCGAGTAGCTGCTACACCCTTGCGTCTTTCCCCTTATTTCAAACTCAAGGAAAGCCTTAATCGATAGAAAAATACCTTCCTCGGAGCACTAGCTACCCATACAGCACAATGAGGGAAAATTTATTCAACTCTACTTAATAACTGCTCATGAAAAGATATAAAGGTGAACAATCCAGCTCTCGCCATCTCCATGCATCTGGTGCCTAGAAACTAATCCTGCTACCATTCCCAGTCCTGAAAGAAACATGTTTACTAAAGTCTTCCCACCCCTTCATAATGTTCCTCTATAAGCCACACCCAAATGTTGTTAAGATGTTTCTAGTCCTCCACCCACCTTTCATGATACCATACTTCTTTGCTACCACACCCCTCCAAAGCGCATTCACCTACACCCCAAATCTCCATACAACTTCCCTAACAAGGCTTTGTCAAAAACCGAGAGATCTTTCACACCAAGTCCTTCCCATTTCTTTGGAGATGTGAAAATTCTCCAATTCACTAACTGAAACTTTCTAATTTTTTCGTTGTATCCCACAGAAAATACGCTGAAATCTCTTCAACTTCTCTGTCACTTTACCAGGAGCCTGCAAAAGTGACGTGAAATATGTGGGAATACTAGACAAGAGTAATTTGAATCAATACCTCCTTCCTTTCGACAAGTATCTCTTTTTCCATCCGACTAGACTCTTCTCTACTCTCTCAATCACCGAATTCCACATTGTATGCCATCATTGGCACCGAGAATGAATGGAGCTCAGTGGAACGTCCTATGAGATGCAAGATATGGGACTAGGAAGCACCAACTTGTAAGCTAGGAGAATGTCATTTCCCTGAAGAAGTGGGGAGGACTTGGTGTGAAGAATCTCAAAGCGTTTCAAAAGACTGCTGGGTAAATTGGGTATGGAGATTCGGGACTAAAAAGCAAGGTTATATGTGGGGAAGTAATAGTAGACAAGTATGGAACTGCAACTAGGGGATGGAGAACTAGTAACACCACACTACCATTGGGTTTGGTCTATGAAAAATATCACAAAGTAGAAAAAAAAACGACAAGTGGCAATAGTAGGTTCGAAGATGAGGACAACAACAGGATAAGATTCTTGAGCCACGGGTGATTTAGAGAAAATGAGCAGAGGATCAACTTTCCTAGCATCTAAAATAAGCCAGAGATGACAGCACAATATATCCACGGTTCACAAGAAGGGTAACTCTCTGGGATCAGAGGTTCAGGAGGAACTTGATGCAGCATTGAGAGGTAGCTGAATTCTACAGTAGCTGGCTTTGTTTGCTTGGTGGTCAAGGGCTTGCTTAACAGAAAAAAATATAATGAAGAGCGACATTCAGCTATGCTCTAGATGCCATCTTTGTGGCAAGAAACCTGAAACTAATAGTCATATATATTTGCATTTTGAGGCGACTTCAAAATCTGGAATATTTTTCAGTGCATGAGAGGTCTCACATGGGTAATGCCAAAAAGTTCTTTGGACTTGCTGAAATGCTGGAAAAGGGGAGGAGGTTTGCCTAGGCAGAAAAAGCAAATAGAAGATGATACCAACCTGCATTTGGTGGACTGATGGGAGGGAAAGGAACCTGAGATGCTTTGAAGACATGGGTAGTTTAACTCGGAAGATTAAGATAAACTCCTTGTATTATTTCATTTTTGGTGTAAAGTAGAATTTCCATTAAATACTGATCCTAGAGATTTTACAATCTTTGTAAGTTGATAGGATAGCATTTTATCAGTTTCCTTCTCTATAAATATGGTTTTTGCACAACCTTTGTGCATTAATACATAAAATTTGTTAGAGTACCATTTAAAAAAGAAAAAAAAATGAAACTCTTAAGTCAACTGGAAATACTATAGATAAAATCTACCACAAACTAGCCAAGAATGAAGGAGATGAGAGACAGGGAGAGATAGAACATGATATTAGTTTCAACAGTTACCCAGTATTTGGTGTTCTTACTACATACCATATTCTTATTGTTTAGATTATCTCCAATAAGCACCCACAGGTGTGGCCTAGTGGCCAATGAAGTGGGTTGAAATTTGAAAACCATGAGGTCTCCTGTTCAAATTCCAGCTGAGACAAAAAACACTAGGTGATTTTCTTCCCATCTATCCTAACCTTGGTGGACAGAGTTGGATATCACATGGAATTAGTTCAGTTATGCACAAACTGGCACGGACACTACGGTTATAAAAAGATGATTATGTCTAATTATTATTATTTTCAGTTATTAATACATTTTCAACTTATCCAAAAAAGAAAATTATCAAAATATGGAACCAAATAGAGCAAAAGGTTGTTAATGATTCATATAGTTGATCCCAGAAAGCTAGATCGAGGCTTCCATGATTGACTCATCGATATAACAAAAAGGGCCTGGTGCACGAAGCATCTCAACATCCACGCAGGGTCCTAGGCGGGCTGAACCCCTAAGGGGTGTAGTGTAGGTAGCCTACCCTGATACAAGCATCAATGGCTAATTCCAGGACTCGAATCCATGACTTATAGGTCACACAGAGATATAAACTAAAAATCTTCCTAAAAACCACAACACACGCTCAACATTTAATTGTGTGTACCACCTCAAGTAAAACATTAATTTGTTAGAAGAATGACACTTTTATGTATTATTTATTTTTCTTCTTCAACAGACATTGTGAACAACAACAACAACATACCCGATGTAATCCCACAAGTGGAATACCCCTACCTTGAGAGGTAGAGAGGTTATTTCCGATAGTCCCCGGCTCAAGTAAAAGCAGTTTGAAAAAAGAGAACAACACTAGTGAAGAAGCCAAGACAGAATACTAAAGAAAGCATGACAGAGCATACTAAAAAAGGAATAGTAACTACAACAAAACAATAGGATAATCCAAGTACAAGAAACATTAATAGTTACAGAAGTGGAACGGAAAGGATAAAAGAAGAAACAGAAGCTTATACCTACTGGATTAGCAGCAATCAACTTTTCCCCGATACCTCTGATTGCATCCATAAGAGCATCAGCCTGGTTAGTTTGAGGAAGTCTCTGCTGCGATATGCATGAGCGTAGCACTTCCGCTGTCAATTTCGCTGTTGTCTTCGACCCCTCAATTTTCCTATCCCACAACATTCAATACATACAGCAAACAAATAAAAAAATCATCGCTCCGTAGATTATCACACACACAGAGATAAATAAAGGAAATTACCGTTTCTTCAGCTTGATTATGAATTCATTCACTAGGGCATTCATGTCTGGCGTATTTGTTGAATTTACACCTAAAATCACACCAAAAAGTTTAAGCAATTCGTGAATTTTGGATAATCAGAGTAATTGCAGAAGAAATTTACCGTTTAATACTGTGCTTGAAGCTCGGGGATTGTGCTCAACAATGGCGTAAGAGGGGTAATCTGTTTTGGTTTTAGAGTGAAGCAGAGAATTTTGCGTTGCCTTTATGGCCTTTGCAATTTGGATCCGGGTTTAGGACAAATTCGATGTACAAGCAATGAAGCACATTATACAATAGCTTAGTTGCGTATGCTACTCTCTTTTGCATTTACGTTTTTTTTATTAAAAAAAAAACGGATACCCTGACTGGAAGTCTCACCAATAAAATGAGAGATTAGGTATTTAAGATCAAGAGGATACGGGGACTGGAACAAAGGTTTTATTGCAATAATATATACGTGACATTTGATTTCTTAGTTCTTTATGAATCTAGTCATTTTTACGAGCGATACTTATTTTTACACATATAAAACCTTTATTTTTACATGTATCAAAATTTAAAAGATTGATTTCTTCTTACCCCCATTAGTATGGAGACCGCTAAGTATATATATTAACACAAAGGTTATATTTACACTCATATATTCCATAGAAATTGAACCTCAAAGTTTATGATTTAGAAATGATGCTATTTACGGGGTCAAATGAATTAATTGAACTGGATCATAATGTTTTTTTATTAAAGGAAAAAAGGACAAATATACCCTTGAACTATCATAAATGGTATGCAGATACCCTCTGTTATATTTTTGGGACATTGGTGCCCTTGTCGTTCAAAAACTAGAGCATATATACCTTTTATAATAACGGACATACACGTGCCACAATCTTATCCACTAATCCGACATTTATTAAATATCATATCGACGGACAAGATTGTGTCACGTGTCCCTATATAGTCTTCCGTTAGAGTGAAGGGAATATATGCTCTAGTTTTTGGACGACAGGGGCACCAATGTCTCAAAAGTATGACGGAGGGTATCTACATACAATTTACGATAGTTCGAGGTATATTTGTCATTTTTTCCTTTATTAAAACTAATAAGGGCAACTAGGCAAGTACATAAGTAAACATCTTAGTGAAATTTTTACAATCAGATGGCCATATTAAATCAAAAGACATATTGTAGCTAAAATATATTGTATACACTATATGTACATTTTAAAATATTTTATATATAACATTGATTATACACTTCAAATACACAGTACTCAATATATACATTTATTATATTCTTCATATACAGAGTACCTAATACTCATTATATACATTTTTATCAATAAATTTTTATATATTTTTCATATAATATATACATATTATACATTTTATCTGGGCTATTTTTGTACCAAATGATCATGGAGCGTCATCAGGGAGAGAATAAAGGACCATTGGCATTTGCTTTCACGATAAAAATATCGGAGCCACACCAAAATATATAAATTCGATCAAATTTGAAAAAAACAAGTGAGGATACTAGACAAATAATGTCGAGAGAAGTTTCAATTCACCAAATCTGATGATTTTACAGTGTACATTCATGGAGTTGATAACAATAGGCTGCATGGAAAGGGTTTATCGAAGTTGCAACCTAGAAAAATCATGAAAATTTTATGTAATTAACGTATACTAATTGTATGATATATATGTGTAGAATTTATGTGTATACATTATAACATGAGTATACGATGGTTATACATTTGTTATACAGATTAATTAGTGTGAAGAATTACATGACTACGACGGGTATTAGAAAGAATGTATATAATATGTATGAAATTCATATTATAATGCATATAAATATATATTAGTGTTTGTGTAATTTATATACACTATATTTATGCACAATACATAGTGTATAATGCATTATGCAGTACGTATACAATTTATATAATATGTATATAAAGTGAATAGTTAGTATATCTTGTATATATAAATTATAATCTATTTTTAAGATGTGTGGTTGAAACAGTGTGGTGGTGGAGGTGCGGTGGAGGTGTGATGACAACCAAATGGTGGCACCGGAGTTTTTCTTTTTGTGTACGTAGATAATAGGATGACATATAGGGTGTGTTTGGTATGAAGGAAAATGTTTTCCATGGAAAATGTTTTCCTAGAAAATGTTTTCCTGGAAAACAAGTTGATTTTTGACTTATTTTCTCATGTTTGGTTGGTGACTAGAAAATATTTTTCGGAAAAGATTTTTAGTGTTTGATTTATGAATGAAAAATGTTTTTGAGAAATATCTTTTATTTATACTAGAGCAGAAAATAATTTTTGAAATTGAAAATATTTTTTAAAAACAAACTTAAATTTTT
>JAJOOO010027996.1:0-14067 GCA_029582685.1 Solanum piurae
GATTTGGAACATTTAAATAACTAATTCATGATGATTTGTTGAAATTCTAGAAACCCTAGGTCTGTTCATAATCATGGAATCAAGAATCTGACTGAATTCTAGGGACCTAATGGGAGAAAGGAACCCACTAGTGAAATACCACATACCTGGGTTCTTGACCTCTTTCTCTTCTTAGCGTTCTAAATTTTCTAAGTTTTGAAGAATGATCTGACTTAGATAAGTTCTAGTTATGTTTCTAGGCTTAAACTGACTAAAACCTAATAATTTAGGGTCTAAACGACGTAGCTTAGGGGTCCAATGAAATAGAAAGAGACCAAAACACCCCTGACTTAATTGGTGTCAGAGTGATCGACGGACGGGACCTACGTGCCGTAGGTCAATCTACGGTCCATAGATTAGGTCCGTAAGTCAAGCCTGCTCTACAGGCCTTCACTAAAACGAGCATAACCTTTTACTAGGAGGTTGGATTTTAGCAAAGTCGGCAGCGTTGGAAAAAGGATTCAATTATATATCTTATCATAGGTCATGAGACACATAATTTCTTTTGTGCTAAGAGTTATGACCATTTGCAGTTGACCCAATCAACAACTTCATCTAGTTGGCTGGTGACCCTCATCTACGGTTAGACCTACGGACCGTGAGTCGACTGACGGTCCGTACTGGTCGACCATCGTTCGCGACTAAAGACTGGAAGTTGACTGGCCCATCGACAGAGCTGACTGACGGTCCATACTAGTCGACCGTGGTTCACGGCTGAAGACTGAAAGTTGACTGGCCCATCGACGGAGTTGACTGACGGGCCATCAGTCGACTGACGGTCCATAGTTGGCTTCTGTCGGTGGCACCTACAACTTCTAAAAATCTGGAATTTTTTTCCTTTCTCGAATCTGGGGTGTTACAATTGCCGTACAACATTCTTCTCCAACTAAGGTGGACACACCCGTCCAAAACCTACTCATCTCATCCCTCGGATCCGCCACCATAAATGGAGTATACTTGGATAGTTGGGTAAACTTCAAGGCATACTCGTTAACACTCATGCTACCTTGCCTAAGGTTAATGAATTCTTCCACCTTAGCTTCCCTCAATTCACGGGGAAAGAACCTATCAAGGAATGCTTTCTTAAACACCTCCCAATCAATGGGACGCTCTCCTATCGGCCTATTTTCTTCCATTGAGTATTCCAAACTTGAGAAACATACTTTAACTGGTAAGCGGCTAGCTCTGCTTTTTCTACCGAAGTCACCCCTATGGAATCAAGTATTTTATAAACCTCATAGACAAATTCTTGAGGATCCTCTCCCACTTTGGAACCAATAAATTCGGGAGGGTTCATTCTAGCAAAATCCCTCAATCTAGAAGCTGTGGAATTCACATTAGGGTTCACATAAATCCCAACATCTCTATTGTCTTGGGACGTCATAGCTTGAGCCAACATTAGAAAAACCGACCTAACCTCCACATCTGACATAGCCTGAGGATTAATCGGAACTTGATTAGCTTGACGAGGAACTTCTTCATTCACATTTTCCTCTTCCACCCTTCTTGCGTAAGCCCTTCGTGTATTCATTTCCTGAAGACACAAGAGAAGGGTTAGGAGAGGGACTATATAGAGTTAAACTCTATGGCACGACTTAAGAGTAATGAAAGAAGTGTAGTTTCCTAATATCTTATACTCTCTCAGTCATAAATATGGCGCGCTTCACACTATGAACAAGACTCTACTAGAGGTGGCTTATGAGACATCATCCTAGAATCATTCTAAACCTTGTGCTCTGATTACCAAGTTTGTCACGACCCAGGGGTACACCCTAGATGAAACATGACGTACTTGACCCCGAAGGGGTCTCATACAATCCCTTAGCATTCATAACATAAGATATAAGAAATGATGAGGAATTTTAAAAAATCTTTTATCCATACAATCAAGTGGAAGTCTAACTTGTCTCAATTAGCATCTAATACAATCTTTGAATCCATAATAGGGTCACAATCCCCTCAACATAAATCCAAAAATGAAAGTACTAGAATGTAACTACTAATGACTCATACGTCCTCGAATGTTGAGGACTCACCTCAAGCTAGGAGAATAGTCGATCCAAACTTGAATCAATAGAGGATCACCGTAAGAACCGGAACATACACTTTGTGAAAATGTATAAAATATGGGTTAGTACAAAAATGCACTAAGTATGATAGCCATGCACAAAATCATGCTAAAATGAACATTTTAGTTGAAAAGCATGCTATATGGCAAGTTTGAGAAACATCATGACCTTTAGTATAAAAGTATAAGTCACAAGTATGTTCATTATATAAATCATTATAACATAATAAAACCATGTCATAACAAACACTAACTTATACTTGTGCAATGCATAAATAAAGATCCCATAATCCCATCTATACTAAGTACCACTTTTAGGTCACCATAATCATACTTACCATTCTTTATCCTCATCTTTAGTTGATACTCATAGACAATGAAACCTTCACATTTATTAAGTCATATCAAGGTAAGCAACTCTTACCAACAATCGACATTAGGAAAACTTCATTTCATAAATCATCATAACATAAAGGAACACACCATAACTACTCTCAAAGCCTACCTGTGCAATGCATGGATGAAGTCCCATGCCCCCACCCACATTAAGTAGTGAATTCTTGAGAAGCCATAGTTCATTATCATTCATTGTGAGGGTAAGCCTTAACCGACATATACCATGTGAGAAAATGTTGGAATCTGGTGTTACTCACACTGAAAAGAGTGTCGTACTTGCCTAAGGTAGAACCATTAACATTTAGCTTAGGTGGATCCACTAGCTAATAACCTATGAGGGCACATAGTTTATGGGATAAGGATATTTCTACTAGATACCCCACCTCAACTCGCGTATGGGCATCCATATCAAGAGAATGCTACTAGATACCCCGCCTCAACTCACGTATGAGTATCCATCTCAATCAATATCCACTCAGTGCTTTGCATTATTCCCCACATAGTACATAACATATCATTACTTAAGTTCATTATTTTATGAGATAAAGAGATTGTTACTAGATACCCCGCCTCAACTCACGTGAGGGCACCCATCTCATCCCAACATTAATTCATAAGGTAGTTCATAGATTCAATAGGAGAGAAAAGACTTTCAACCTAAGAATCCCCATATTGTGAGAAAACCTCCCAAAACATGTCATTATCATTCATAAGTGTATAATCGAGAATAGCCTTTCAATCAACACCATATTTACAGCATAGTCATAATCATATTAATTTTAAAGTATTCATAAAGCATCCACATAAACATCATGATCCTACATAATTCTCATAATTTTCCCATTCAAGGACCATAGATCATAATTCACCAACACATCTATAATTACTACATTAGACATGGATGATATCATGATTCAATAACTACAATTACTATTAGAATAATCTATTAGTATTCTTCGTTCTACAATTCACCCACATCACAAGTTCACAAATTAGGGATATGGGGGTTTCATGGGTTCTTGGGGGAATTCACTATAATTCAACAAATAATCAATAAATCATCAATTCAATGATAATCCATCATAAATCAACCATTAAAATCATTTTTGGAAAGAACCCATAAGATAGAAGTCAAACCCTAACTTTTTGGGAATTCACTAGTTTAGAAAATGATTTTGGAAGGGCTCCAGGGATGAAAGCTATCCATGGATGAAGGACTACCATACCTTAGCTATGAATCCCAACGAAATTGGTGTGAAATCTTTTCTTCTTGAACCCTAGCTTCAACCTCCTTCTTCTTTTTCTTCTTCTTCAAGTTCTAAAGAGAGAAATAATTTGAAGAAGATGAACTTTAGGGTTTTCTTTTGGATTCTAGGGAGAATGAATTAATTTGGGGAATTTTGAGAGTGGAATGATTATATACTTTACTAAATAAGGAGTAGAATGACTTAGTCTCGGATTAGGAAAATAAGAAAAGACCCCTAACACCTCAAACTCAAAAATTTGGGTTGCTGCACGCTGAGGCTCGCCAAGGGCACTTGGCGACTTGCCAAATCTGCCCTTAGCTCACCTAATTTTACAGTGAGTCGACTTGGGGGCTAAGTTGACTTAGGCAATAGGGGTGTCGACTTTGGTGACTCGCCGACTGGAACGGCGAGCCCAACTTTGCTCGCCTAAAGTTACAGAATGCAAGACACCAGGGATCAATCTAAAAGATGAGGGGATCCACTTCGCGGATCGCCAAGTCGACTCGGCAGATCACCTAGTCGATTCAGCGGATATCCTAGTCGACTAAGAAATGAAAATTTCCCTTTCTCTATATCTGGGGTGTTACAAGCCGCCTCTTACTCATCGAGAAATTACCTCATATCCTACTCATCTAGAGGTCATGAGTATTCACCTCTTGCCTCATCAATTTTAGTCTTTAGTCTAGATTCATTTTAGGTGAGCAATCCTTTCAACCTAGAATCATTCAATGTGAGAAAACCTTTCACATTCATAACATAAGCAATTCATGTGGAAACTATCTCTTCCACAATAATTACATCAATAATCAACAATTCATAACATAAACTTTACTCTTAAATAACTATATCTCTTAGTCATTCCATATACTTTACTCTCCAAGAAATTCAACATCATAATCATCTCATAAGCTTCAATCTAAAAGCAATTCTAATCATAAATCATCCTATAAGCTTCACTCTCAACAATCTATGTCTATATGCTTCACTCTCAAGTAATTTTAATCATACTTCATCATATAGCCTCAATATCAAGCACTAATAATCATGATGCATCATATAAGCTTCAATTCTAATGTATCTCATCAATCATAGATTGAATACATCTAAACCCACAAATTCTCCTTTCATGGCATAAAATCCATTTACATCAATTTAATCTTTCTATACATGGGTTAGGCATGGATACATGTAATTTCATCCTAAAAATGCTGAATCTACTCAATTCAAGCGTAAATAATCATAATCCACTCAATTGAATCAACATTAATCAATACCCACAACATTGGAAGAAACCCTAACTCAAATTGGGGAATTTCATCCTTTAAATTGGGGAATCATAGGGACTCAATGGATGGAAAGAATTCATGGATGAAAAGCTATAATACCTTGATAACAAAGCACAAAAATTCTTGAGTATTGGAGACTTGACCTTGATCCTAGCTTGAACTCTTTCTTCTTCTTCAAGTTCTAGAGAGAAAAATATTTGATAGAAGAACTTTGGGATTTCTTTTGGGGCCTTGGAAATAATGACTTGAATGGGTGAGTTTATGGGTTAAAATCACTTATATAGTTGTACTAGGCTTGGGTAAAATGACCTAGATTTATTCTAATTAAAATCGGAAAGACCCAATTTACCCCTCACTTAACAGTGTACTGTCCATCTCCACGAGCCATGGTCCTCCTTGTGGTCTTGGACCAATAGCTAGACCACCTTACCTTGACCCTTATAAACCTAAGACACCTTCATGACCCCTCCCATGACTCGTCAAGGCCTTCACGAGCAGCCGTCTAGTGGCTCGTGGGGAGGGTCTCTTGTTTGGGAAGCTTGGTGAAGCTACTGAATCACCACCATGAGTGGCACCACAATCCGTGGTGACCACCACGAGCCGTGAATGCTCTCGTGGGAAGGTGGCCAGTGCATAGGGAAGGTTGGGCTGCCCTAGCCCTCTCCCTTGTCTCTTGCCCTCTTTCTTGGATCTTGCCCTCACACTTAGCCCTAGTTTTGCCTACTAGATTCCGAGGTGTTACAACCACTCATCAAGTCCTAACTTATAAAGGCTAAAGGTTTAAAGCTACGGAAACCTATTTATTTTTCTATAATCATGTATTCTGCCTTATAGAACAGAGAGCAAGTCATGAAACTCAAAAAATCTCTAGAGTTTAAAAGAGGTAAAGGTGTAAACTATAAAGCCTCGTCTATGTCTCTTCGTCTCTTCTTGGTCACTGCTCAATTGCTTCTCAAATCTAAAGTTTGTTTGTTTAATCCTTCTCTTTCGTAGGTACTGAGTAAAGTCTCCATCTCTCTTTTCGTTTATCTATTTACCTCCCCTTTTAATGTGTTTTTTTTTGTCTCTTTGTTCTTCTTTTTTAACTTAGTCTTTTTGTTTCTTCATTTGAATAATTACGTGTATGCATTTTAGATATGTAAGTGTAGTGTACTACATGTGTTATTTTAGCCTAATTATTTTAGTTTAGTCTTTTTTTTGTTGATTGTGCAAGGCATGCGTTTTCTGAGTCCTGACTCTATTTTAGTATCCAAGTATTGACTCAAATATTTATTTCAAACTTCATAATTCGATATATTGTTTGCTTAATTTTTGATGGGTTGCTATTTTCTTGAGATAATTTGCTCTGTCTTTTTAATTTTTGTTGAATTCTGTTGTTAATTTTCATGTTGTTTGTGACTTTGGTTTGATTTTGATAATTTTTATATTGATTTTTTTTTATCACAGTTACTCAAAATCAAACTCATAGCATGACTGAAGACAAACAAACTGGTAAAGTGATGGGTGAAAGTGAGGATTCACATATAGAAAGTGAATCTGAAACAACCGCGTAAGCTACTGCTAAAAAGGGGAGAATGATATGTTTTGTGGAATAATTTTACAGAAAATGTTATGTTTGAAGGTACAAAAGTAAAATATGACCGTTTCTCGCATGAGTAACCTCTACTCTTCTCGATCATATATTGACCAGTCCTAATGACCTGCCGGTGTTGATAAAAATTGCCAAATATAGCCTTTAAGTTATTCCAGAGAGTAGCCTTATAATCCTTTCTTAAGTACCATCAATATATTCTACTTTTGTTGGTCAATGATCCTTTCTTATGTTGTTTTCGTTGCGTTTCTTTGAATTTCGCAGTTTCCAACTCTTGTTAATCCAATTTGTTTCTTTATTTACTATTATTGCATTCCTACAGTAAGAGCTTAAATGATTTTTAATAATGATTTATACTATATTTCAGTTGAGTTACTTTCAGCTTTTCAGTTCAGTTACTTGTGTTATTCAACCCTATTACATACTCGTACATTCAATGTACTGATATCATTTGACCTGCATTATTTCATTGTGCAAATTCACGTACTTAGGATCATCAACAAGAGTTTCATTTAGATCACATCATACGCTCGTTAGCTTTTGGTGAGGCCTCCTTACTTTCGAAGGACTCTAATTTTATGATTTGTTAGTAGTAACGCTTTGAGGTGTAGTGGGTCTTTTTCCGACGCCTATATTTATACATTATGGATTCATAGATAGACATTCTAAGTCTTATAGTATTCAGTTTCAGACATTTTATTTAAAATTTTATGTTTACTGCTCAGTATTTTCAGATAAATTTTAAGATTTAATAAGTTGTTTTTAAATAATTCTTAGATTTTGATGCTTGTGTATGCTTGAGTTAGTCTTCCACTTGTAGTTAGCAGGAATGAGAGTTCACTTGGGGACCAACCATGGTTCTTAAGTGTCAGCCACGTCCGGGGTGTTGGCTCGGGTTGTGACAGGCTCGTGAAAGGGGCGACCCTTTGCAAATACGGTGGGTCCCACGCGAACGTGGAGGCCTTGGCACTTGGTCTTCATGAATGCGACACCTTCAATACTTCACCAGCAACACTACATCAACAGTTCCACAAGAAAGCCAAAATCCTCCGTTTGGGGTTCAGAATTCGTTCAGAAAACCATCAACGCATATGAGCTATGCTACCTAGTTGGAAACAACATTCCAGGCTTAGCAAAATTGATGAAACAAGTAACAAAGGAGATTTGGTCAAAATGTTGACTAAAGTTTACACTTATAAAGAAATGCCAAACAAAACGTTAAACGTCACAAGGTCATCACGATTACCTTGAGAATTAAACTAAAAGTCATTCTACACCGAACTCGGCATTTCACAGCTAATCACACTGTCAGAATTCCATTTGAAGCGTATGTAGAAAGAAAGTTTACCAAGTTCAAACTTTGAGCAAACCTCAAAAGCTAAAACAGCTAATTACACAAACTCCAAACAAAAGCCTCGACACCCGTACCGATCATCACACTAGATCAAAATTACCCTTTTACAGCTGATGGAAGTAACTAAATTTCCATTGGACATCAAAATAAATAGATGTTGACTAAAGTCAACTCTTGCAAACCTTAAGCCTCCCAAATGGAAAAATCGACTCAATACTCACCCGACCACCTTGGGAAACATGTCACCCAACCCAGCATCATAAAAAACCTATACGGAAGCTATGAGAAGGGGAAAAATAGTAAAAGCACACAAAAATGACCTCAAGGGTCATTACAATGGATGAATTTTGAAATAAACCTTTATAAAATGTAATTAATAAAGGCGGAGCAAAGAAGTAATTGACAAGGTTTATAAGACGACTTAAATTTAAAATTGTAAATGAATTGATACAATTCAACATTTAGATAAATGAATAAAATGTAATCTTGAAGCTAGGTGAAAGAAGTCAACACCCTTTTCTTTGTTGTCGTATTGTTATGTCTTTTTTTTTCTCACAACCAACATTGGTGGAAACTAAACTATAGTTGAACAATACTAGAAACTTGTTAAAAATATCTGATGTTCTAAAGTAAAATAAACATAACGTTTATATGAATTGTCTTATAGAGGTTATCGATAGAACAAAATTTCTTCTCGATATTCCTTACATGATACGATAATTTCCATCATTTTCATGTGTTGTCAAAAACTTTTGAGCCATAATTGGCAATATTGTCATTTAAAATATGATCAGAATTATCCGGAATACTATGTTCACATGTAACTTAGTTGAGATTGCATGATATATGTGAAGGCAGTCTTTCGAATGATTAAAATCATATTTTAAATGAAAATATTGTCAATTATGGTTCAAACCTTTTGACAAAATATGAAAATGATGGAAATTATCGTATCATGCAAGGAATAGAGAGAAGTATAAAATTTTGTTCCATCGATGACCTCTATAAGGTAATTCATATAACCATATGTCTAAATATCCTACTTTATAATATCATATATTTTCAACAAATTTCTAGTATCGTTCGATAATAGTTTGCTTTCCTTGTTTACTTTTGGTTAGTATGTATTTTACAAATAAAATAAATTGTTAATCTTATTTTGGTTATCTCGTCATGTTTCCTTTCACTCTACAGTGTATTAACAAGCTCTCACTAGTTGAAGCTAAATTAATTGGAATCTATCAACTAAAGAAGATTCAAATATGAATCTTTCGGTAAGAAAGAGATTTGAGTATCAAAACAAGAAAAAAGAATGTTGGTCGTAATAGAAAAGAAAGATGAAATAATAAAGAAACAAATAAAAGGATGTTGCGACTTCTTCCACTTAGCTTCAAGATTGCATTTTAATCATTTCTCGGAATGTTGAATGGTATCAATTCACAAACAATTTTTAATTTAAGTCACCTTATAAACTTTTGTAAGAACAATATGATCTATCCAAGTGTGTTTCCCATCCTTCTCAATATGAGATTTATCTAGCTTACCCATTTTATGTATTTGCCTCTATTAATTCATGTGTTATATAAGTTAGAGTCATACCATTGTTATTCCCTATTGATAATCCAGACCATGGTAACTCTAAAATCTTAGAAATCTTCAGTAATGATTTTCGACATTTGCGTCATTTTGTGGCCATTAAACTGTTCCTACATTTCTTCAATAGACTTTTTACATGAACCAAAGAGCTTCTCGGGTTTCAATAGTCTAATTTTAAAAAAAAAACTAACATTCTAAAAGTCACCTTCTAGGTGGAATTGTACTACACATCAACTTTGGTAGGATCTTTTCCCGTGCTATCTAATCTGAAGAGAACAGTAATATACAACAAATATAAATCATTTGCAACAATAATATACAATAAATGTAATAAAAGTACTCATACTTTTTTCAATTTTCTTGACATTATCTAGATTTTCTTCAACACTAACAAGTTGTTTTAATTATTCACTTCATAGCCAATCTTGAAGATAGGCTAAAACATGCACCAATTTAGGAACAATGAACTCCTAAACGAATCAAGAAGAAATCCTCCCCTTCTAAACGCAGATTCGGATGCGACACTTGAAACTGGAAAAACTAATACATCACAAGCTATCTAAGCTTGAATTAGAAATATAGCTACGTGAAGTTTCCACCAAAGTAGGATGTTAAATTCTTTAGTGTCATCCTCAAATTCTTCACCAAAATATTTATCTAATTCTATTGTAGTATCCATACCTCCACTGACAACTTTATAATGCTTTAGATCTTTCATGAGTGAATCCAAAAGTCCTTTACTTGGGTACTTAAGTAACTACCAGTAATTGATTCTAATTTTAAACCGATTGATGCAGTTTCAATGTCTAGAGGAAGCACCTTTGTCAATAACTCAATAAATTGTTGCATACTCTTCAGGTAAATATCATATTATTACGATAAAAAGTGACTAATTAGTCATTCTTGACTTATTTGTTAACTTACAAAGGAAATTACAGTTATATATACCATGAACCTTGTATATCATTCTCCTTCTACTTTGTTCCTCTCTTTGTTTAATCAAAAATCAAAATACATTTCATTTACTGAATACTCCTAAAAGGATATCCAAAAAAATTAGAGAGAAAAATCCCAAACCCCAACCTCATCCCACTAGTAAACAAATCCCGTTAAACTTAATTAATAGTATGCAAAAGGGATACTGGATAGTCTTGTTTTATGTAAAATTTAAAATATAGAAGCAAAGATCATATGATGAACTTCAAGAAGACCCTAAAAACTGTTTCCCAACTTTGAATTCTCAAAAAGTAAAATCTACAAGAAAAAAACACAGACAAACAAGAAAATAAGCCAAGATTTCAATCATACATATCAACCTAAACTAAGGTTTGTCGGCTAAAACTATACTAAGCAACCCAATAATGGCCATAAGTCAACTAACGATAACAAAGCCTTAGCTTATCCTAAATTCCAACCTAAACATACAATACTGCTCAAAATACAATTAATTTGAATGAGCCAGGAGTAAATAAAGAGAAACTGTAACTGACTTCGAGGTCATATCACACATGAACTACAATTGAGGTGCTTTTTACTTTCAAAGGGCGTTCGAATGATGTAAAGCTATCAATAACACCACGGGAACACAAAAACAAACACAACAATACCCAAATCAATAAAGGAAATCAGAAATGGAAAGAAATCTAAAAATTGCAAATATGGGATCCGCACATAGAGTAACTAAATCTACTCCGTCATGAGGTCCCAAATTTCTCAAGGAAGTTGTACCCCAAAAATGGGTGCAATCCGAGCTAGCATCGAGCCAAAATAGTATCCCCATTAATTTAGCTCTAAAGGAATCAACAATGGAGATTTAAGGAAGAACTTGCGGAGACAAACAATGAAAACGCAACATTTATTGCTCTCGGAATGTGCCCATGTAACTCCCCGATCAATTCCACCAAGAAACACTCAAATCCTTCAAAACAATCTCTCTTAATCGCCCATACACCAAGTTAGAAATAATACATGCAAGCTGAAAAATGGGTCTTTTAAAACATCAATTGCCAGTTAACTAGCCTTCACGAACGTGGAGACCGATCAAGTAGTTCAGCCGAGCTGACCCTTTGCAAACCGGCAAGAGACTTGCCAACATAGAGTCTAGGCCAATCAACCTTTCGTGAATGCAACTAATGTACAAAGAACACGAAGGGGGCTACATTTCGTAAATGCGGCAAGACCCACACGAATGCAGAGGCCCATGCACTTGGTATATATGAACGCGGCACCATCAACACTACATTAGTAGTTCCACACGGAAGCCAAAGTCCTCCGTCTGGGGATTGGAATTCATTTGGAAACCCGTCAATGCAAACAAACTATGCTATCTAGTTGGAAACAACATTCCAAACGCAAAAAAAATCAATGAAACAAATAACAGAGGTCATTCGGTCAAAATTCTGACCAAAGACTACACTTATAAGGAAACGCCAAACAAAACTCTATGCGCTACAAGGTCATCACGATCACATTAAAAACTGAACCGAAAGTTCTAGGCCAAACTCGGCATTCCAGAGCTAACCGCACTGACATAATTCCATTTAAGTGTGTTTACTAAGAGAGTTGACCAAGGTCAAACTTTGGGCAAAACTCAAAAGTTAAAACGCCTAAATACACAAATTTCAAATGGAAGCCTCGACACCAAACCGATCATCACACTATACAAAAATTACTCTTCTAGAGCTGATCGTCCTGACATAACCTCAACCCGACATCAAAATATCCAGATGTTGACTGAAGTCAACTCTTTCAAACATTAGGCCTCCCAAATGGCAAAAACTACTCAAAACTCACATGGCCACATATGAAAAATGTTATCCAACTCAGCACCATACAAAATCTACGAGAAGGGGTAAAACAATAAAAGCACACAAAAATGAACTCGAGGGTCATTACAGTTGACGAATTTTGAAAAAAACCTTTATAAAAGGTAATTAACAAAGGTGAACCAAAGAAGTAATTGACGAAGTTTATAAGATGACTTAATTCAAAATTGCAAATGAATTGATACAATTCAGCATTCAGATGAATGATTAAAATGCAATCTTGAAGATTGAAGAAGTTGCAACACCCTTTTATTTTTTGTCGTTATTCTTTTCTCTTTTTTTTTTCTCTCGAAACTAACATTTTTTTAATTTGTTTTGATACTTGAGTGTTCTTTTGTTGAATGATTCATATTTAAATCTTCTATAGTTGAAAGATGCCAATCAAATTCAGCTTTAACTGGTGAGAGCCTATTAGTACACTTTGGAATGCAAGAAAAATGACGGGATTTTAAAAATAAGTTTAACAATTTCTTTTATTTATCAAATATCAAATAACCAAAAGTGAAAAGAAGCAAACTATAGTTGAACAATACTAGAAACTTGTTAAAAATATTTGATGTTCTAAAGTAAGATAGACATAATGTTTATATGAATTGTCTTATAGAGGTTATCGATGGAATTTTTTTTTATCCTTCTCGATATTCCTTACGTGATATGATAATTTGTATCATTTTTATATCTTGTCAAAAGAAATTGAGCCATAATTGACAATATTTCATTTAAAATATGATAAGAATAATCTGGAAGACTTTATTCACATGTAATGTCACGACCCGAGACTACCCTCGAGACGCGGACACGGGACCTAGGACCACAAGTGATCCCAAGCTAACCTTGCTGGCATGATCATGAGCACACTAAAGATAATAAACTGATGCGGAAGTTAAATCATAATTAAAATGAAAAGATGGGGAATACCCATATACTAAATCTGAAATGAATGAAAACTGATGAGTTTAATACAAGGAAAATATTAACTCCATACTAAGCTGAATCTAACTATGTCTGAAATAAGCCTGTAAAATGCCTAGAAATGTTGGGACATGCCCCAACTAGATCTAGCAAAACTGAAACTAAAAGACTGAAAGGTTAGAGATAAACATGACACTGGTCCTCGAAGAATGAGGACTCACCACTGATGCTGCTGAACTGAAAATCAGGAATCGATCTAGGCGTGATCTGAATGCTGAGAACCTGAACCTACATCATGAGAAGATGTAGCGCACGTATGCGTCAGTACTTGAAAGGTACTGAGCATGAATGATAGAGTAAAGCTGAAATAACATCATAACTGAACAAAGAAAATTAGCAATGACATAATCTGAACATGATACAAATACTGAATGCTGAGATAACTGAATGCAGTGACCAATTTATAACATGCTGACTGAATACTAAATGAACTGTAAATGTGGTCAATGCAATAGAGTCTGACTGAACTGTGGGAGCTACTAATAACCGACAATAAAACCATATGAGCTAAATGTGGAGTCCGTATACACCCCATCGAGAGGACCCAATATACCCGGCCAGAGGTATAGAGGCATGCTGGCGTGATCACTAAACTGATGTTGCCCACATAGGGGACTTACACCTACGTGGCTCGTAGTTCTGGGACTATATGGGTACGCTGAACCCTAGTCCAACTTGGTATTATGCTACTCC
>JAJOOO010027997.1:0-17700 GCA_029582685.1 Solanum piurae
TATCAATGCATGCTTCAACACTATTCAAGAATTACTTAGTTATTATTCATACTTTGTTAATCGCTTATGGTTCCCACAACCCTAGTTATGAAAGTTAGCTACTCATTATCTCAAAAATACAATCAAAATTTATTAAAATAAATATGCCTGTGTTAATCATAAAAAGTTGAGAACAATAGCTAATGTTTTTTTTATTAATCACGAATACAAATAAATAATAAAGGAGAAGAAAGAATAAACCACAATTCTCCGGCCTCCACGACGGCTCTTCCAAAGTTCCTAAGCTAGAAGAAAATTTATATTGTGTCTTGTATTTTGGTTCTTCCCTCCCAAATAATTATTTATATGTACTATTTATAGATGTAGAAAACCCTAAATAAAATAATTAAGTCCAAACAAATTAGAAATTGAAAACCAAAAGGAATTGAATTCCTTTTTATTTCTGGTGAAGCTGTCCGCGTCAATTTTCTTTTGCTGTTGTAGCCGTCCATTGTGACCAGTAGAGGCAAATTGAAAATTTTCAATTGCAGCTGCCTTTCCTTATATACAAATATATTATTTTATTCAATTTAATCCATTAAACTGTCTGCTTGATTTCCTTCTTCAACCTTCCATCTTTAATTCGTTTTGACTCCAAACTTTTTCATTTTCCCACCAATTTAATCCTACAAATAAAATATACCATTTAGCACAATTCATAAAATTAATGCTCAAAAATGACAAATATAAATAATAAATATGAGGTAAACAATGATTAAAAATATGTATTTTTGACCTCACATCAGATACAAATTGGTATCTTTCCTCATTCACTCTATGGTCCGAACTAGAGCAACAACAATGGTAACACCATCACTAGCAAGAGATGATGTGTATAGACTACTGACAGTTGAATAGGGTCACCATTTGGAACAAGTATCCACTACCTCGGATAAATGATCTTTTGACCAGTTGTAGGGTGCATCAATTTACATTTTGCTCTTGTACTGGGAGACCGGTAATGGTCATCTATGGAACAAACTAATTTAGAAATCGGGCTTGTCTGTGAGTTGTAACTTGAATACTGTGAATGTGAAAGTTGTATTTGCTTGGACGTGATGATATGATCATGTGCACAATAAGTGTGGCTATGATTTTTGATATGTGCAATATGTTGGCTGAATCGATTGAAACTATGTAAGTTGTAACTGTTGAGTATGGTGAAACTTATTGCGAAAAGAAGGTCACGACTAGGTTCGATGCAAGGGTCTAGATAATGTATGAGGTGATTCGTAAGAAAAATTTGGATGTGTCTTGCGCTTGAGTAATAATCGCGTGAGTGTCTGGGTGTATCTTGGGGATGTGTTGGTTATGGTGTTGAATTAATGAGAATGAGTTGGATTGTGTATCGTGGGATTGACTCGGGGTAAACAATGATTATCCTAGTTCAGAGGATTATCCTAAATTGCTCAGTAAAGCTGAAACCCGTTGGGAGATTTAGAAAAGAGAAAAACCCCAGGAAAACTTATTGCCTGGGTACTGTTACGTATAAGCCACTGAGGCGGGATTTTTCCGTCAGGGCGAGGCCCAAAGCGGAAATTCCCTGCCAGAGCAGAACAGGGCGAGACAGAACCTCAGTCTTGTCTCCTCTGTTTTCCCAAGTCTCATTATAGAACCTGAATCGAATCCGAACTAACCCCTGCAATCCAATCAGTGTTCAGCAATCGAGGATATACTATAAAGCCTTGTAATAAATCGAATGTTGTAAAAAACAACAGAATAACTGGCATACGTGTGATTACAAAAACAAAAGGGGTGTGCGAAATTTTCTAAGTGTGAATTTTGGTTGACTTCGATTGCCTTTTTGGGGCATGTAGTTTCAAGGGAAGGGGTAATGGTAGATCCCTTAAAGAATAAAGCAGTCAAGAATTGGGTCTGACTTAGTTCTATGACTGAAATTAAGAGTTTTGTAGGGCTCACTAGCTACTATCGTCGCTTGTGAAGGGATTAAGGTGAGATTTGCAGATTCAAGTTTATAGGTGACAACATTCAAGAAGGTTTGGTAAGGGACGGTTAGATAATGAACACCATTACTTTGGAAAATGCATTTAGTATTGTTGTCATAACATGTATGAGTTGTTTAGCGAATGATGAAATTAAGTTATGTCATTTGAGGTTTGAAGTTATACTACGATTTCATGGATTGTTTGTATATCAAGAAAAGGTCAAGATACGACTGCTCCAATAACAACGAGGTTTACTTGGTTAAGTTATTAAGTGTGTTATAATTGTGGAGAACCTGGGCATATGAGGAGGAAATCAACGAGGCCGTGGAAGCCTGTGAAATGGTAATGCGGGTAGAGGAGTAGTGCATCCAGACAAGGAGGTTGCCCGTCAAGATGACATGGCTCAATTTTATGCCTTTTCGGGCAAGACCGAGGCTGAGGGTCTGATGCAGTGATCACAAGAACTATTATTGTTTGTGATCGGATGGCTAATATGTTGTTTGATCTGGGTTCTAATTATTCTTATGTATCCGTGCGATTTACCTCAAAATTTGATATGATTTGTGATATACTTGATGACCCCATCCATGTTTCTACCCTAGTGGAAGAGTTAGTCATAGTCACCCATGTATATCGTGTTGTCCTATTGTGTTATGGATTTTCAGATTTGAGTTGATTTGGTTATGCCGGATATGATTGAACTTGATATAATATTAGGCATGACTTGGTTGTCCCCCTATTATGATGTGCTTAATGGTAATGTTAAGTTGGTAACTCTAGAGATCTCGGGTAGGGAAAGGTTAGAGTGGGAAGGGGGTACAAGCCTAAGTCAATTAAGGTCATATCTTTCGTGCGGGGTAGGAAATTGGTGGGGCAGGATAGTTTGGCGTAATTGGCTCATATTCGGGATGTTGAGGTCAAATCCCCCTCTATTGAGTCTATTCCTGTGGTGTCAGAATTGAGAGAGCTTAAAGCTCAAATCCAAGGGTTTCTTGATAAAAGTTTCATCCGTCCTAGTGCTTCCCCGTGGGGTGCTCCTATTTTGTTTGTTAAGAAGAAGGATGGTAGTATGAGGACTGATGATTTTATCTTAAGCCATAAATGAGTGGTTTGATACCGGAATGACAAGCTTATGGATAAGGAAAGTCCCATTGAGTATACTTGTGAAGGAAATTGAAGTATTTTAGTAAGAAAGTGCGTATAAATTGGGTTAGTCATTTGAAGTTGATGAGTATACCTGAGTTTGAGGTATCATGTCGATGAAAAAGTTGACTTCGTAGTGACAGCCAGGGCAAACAGAGCATAATGGTAATATGAGTTCGTGGTGAATTGTGACGGGATGCAGATATATAATAAGGTAAATGGTCGGAGTGCTTATGATGGTTGATGGTATTGTCAGTATGATTCACTAGCTATGCTCTCGTATGTTTTCACTTTTGTGGGTGGATCCCTAGTGGTGTATCAGGGGTACCAAATCCTGCGATGTTCTCTTGGTTGAGTGGGAAGATTGGGAAGATTTGGTAATTTCGAATGAAATAATTGGTGTTGTCTTGGAGTTGTTAAAGTATTTTAGTGGTTCGACATGTACCATTTGCATATGAGAATTCATAGAAGAGCTACCCTGTGTGATCACGGTTGTCCAACAATCTTAATATTCGTCTAGTCGTTGAGGTCATATATTGATTGTGTGTGGTTGAATGCGGGGATCATTGGGTCCAATTCTACTGTTCTTAAGGGTAATCTACAATCATAATTGCTAAATCTAGCATTCGATAGTGTGGTTAGAGGGTTTGTATGCTTGGACATATCCCTCGATGAGTATCTGGTGTCTAAAGATCAAATTTTTATAACTTAAGCTCATGGAAATTTATGTTGTGAGAAGGAGATGTGATAAGAACTATGATTGGTTGAGTATTATGAGTGTGTGTTGGTTGGTTCAGGTCCACTTCTAATTGTAGCGAGTATTGATTTAGAATTTTATCATGGTTATGTGAGAAAGGATTCGTCCTGATGTTGTGTCAAATTCCTTGATAACATGTTGCAGACATATGAACGATCAACTTTGGTGGTTATAGGAAATAGCTTTGTTGCTAGTAAGTGCACATACTACAATAATTATCACTCAAGTATTGTGATGACTTCATTGAGACATTGTATGGAAGGATGTGTAGGTATTCAATTGGTTGGTTTGGGGACGAAGATTATATCATAAAGTGAGACTTAGTTGTGTTATAAAAGACCTTCTGTATGAAGAAGAACCGGTTGAAATTCTTGATCGCGATGTCCGGAAGCTAAGGACATGCGAGACAAGTATCCCCATGCGATTTAGATACTACTCTACCCTTACTTTAGCCAGTCTTTCCTAGTTGATCATTGATTTCACGTATCAGGACACTTCTTCCAATTCTAAGTGTCGATGATTGTTAGTCAGTAACATAACCCAACTAAATGAGTTGGCGTTGAATCCCACAGGGAGTGGTACGTGATTGAGAATCAATATGAAAGTACGAATATGTTCAAGTCAATCATAGGAATAGATATTTACGAATAAAAGCATAATTCAAATTAGGGGATGACATAAGTGTCAAATAAGGGGGGTTTGGTTTTAACTATCAGCTACAACAATAGCAAATAACACGAATTAATTAGTAATGAGACAGGTTCTTGGGATGTGATTGGATTATAGGCAAATATAGACAAATGGGTGATTGCAACTGTTAGTAAATAGTTGTAAATCAATGAATAAGCTAGACTTTAGTGGGGATAAACTTTCTCTCGAACAATTTACCCCGAATCAAGTTGGTTTCTCTCGAACACCAACAAACAACAAATAATAACAGCCTACACTTTAGTCCATTCACTCTCTCGAGCTGAATGTGTGGAAAAGAATTTAGGATTCACTCTCTCAAGCTGAACCCATGACAACCCAATACCCACAGACCATCAATTCAGTAATCTTGGTTTCCAAACCTCTCTCACGAGCAAGCCAAAAACACGAAGGTAGAGTTGCATTTGCAACTACAACCCTTTATATTAAACCACAATTACTGATTGAAATTACTTTTAAACAATTTTTAAACTAACAATCAGCAATACCCACAAGCTAAATCAACCCATAATCACATAATCACACCCCAATAATTGGGGTTTGAGCTAGACATCATAAAAAGATAGAAATCGTTACCAAATTGTGTTTCCATCAACTGGGTAAGATTAAATTCTTCATTACAAAGGTCCAAGTTGAAGAATCTCAAAGACCCACTTACAGTTTCTCAAAAATGGAAAACTTCAATTCTTCAAAGCTAAGGAAAGGTTGTCTCAATACTCAGAGTTCTCACTGAAATTCTAAAAATTCTATATTATGAAAACTCCTCCTATTATGAAAACAAACTAAAACACTAAATATCCAAAAATGTGCTGCGAAGGACCATTCGGCGTAGTAAATTTGTATCGCCGATCAACTCGGCGATCCACCATTTGGTCAGTTCGATCGCCTTTTTACTTTGGCCTTCAGCATCTTCAAGTTCTTTAACTTTGGGCGATCCAATCACTGCATCACGAAACTGTTTGGCGACACGCCGACTGCTCTTTTCTCTCATCGACTTGATTTTGAACTTCAGGGCTTGGCACACTAGAACTTTAGGCGAGGTAATAGCCACTTCGGCGACTCAACCAATGGATTAGGCGATCAACATACCTTCTTTTATTCGTTCTTTCAGCTGCCTTCTTCCTTTTTGCAGTGTCCATGCTTTGTTCCTTAATCCAAATACCTGGGAATCAAGGATTTTACATCACTTATTAGCATAAAATAAGCATTTGAAGACACTAAATCTATCCAAATAATGCCCTAAATGAGACCAAAATGTGGACTCATCAATCACTCGGGGACGAATAATGGGTAAATTGGTATCTATTGTAACGACCTGATTTCTGTCGTTAGGGAAAAGCCAATGGGTAAAGAATCGAACCAAAAAAATATTTGAGTAGTAACTTGAAATTTCCTAGCCTAGCTCAGATTTGGACGAAATCGAAGTCAGGCGAGTCTAGGGAAATCTAGTAATGAATGAGAAGTGTAATAATTAAATTGATTGTGTGAATGGGTATTTTTTGAGTGTCGTGGGATGAAGATGTGTTATGAAATTGGGGTATTGGAATTATTAAAATTGCTCACTATTTCGTGCAAGCCGCTATAGAGGGATTTCTGCTGCTAGGGCGGGGTCAA
This sequence comes from Solanum piurae, assembly GCA_029582685.1. Lineage (NCBI taxonomy): Eukaryota > Viridiplantae > Streptophyta > Magnoliopsida > Solanales > Solanaceae > Solanum > Solanum piurae. The sequence continues at coordinate 6,208 of JAJOOO010027997.1, forward strand.
TGTAGTGGGGTGAGACCGCTGTGGTGGGACAGACGCGACTTAAAGTCAGAAATAAACCCCAAAATATTTTATTCTGCCATTTTCGAAGTTGACAGCTAAGGAACGAACACAAGAGTCTTCTTGACATTTTCCACCATTCTTGAGGCTAAAGGTAAGGTTTTCACTCCTCGAATTCGTGTTTCTATCCGTAGAACTTAGTTTCTTGGGTAATTATCGATGGGGGAGGGTTTTGATATGAGAATTATGGTGGAAAAAGCCTTAATCTGGGTGTGGGGATCATGGATTTGGTGTAGGGTTATTGAGTTCGTTATAATCCGGATAATTAGACCTTTGATTGTTGATCCTTGCGTATAAAGTGTTATTTGTAGACCTAGAACAAGCGGAAAGAATTCGGAAAGGGAAAATTCAAGTGCCTTAGGGGATTCAAGCTTGGATTCGAGGTAGGTGATGGTTGTGATTTCATGTTGGTGTGATATATGTTTGTAATTGCTCATTATAATACATGTATATATGCGGATGTTGCATTATTGATCACCCTAATAGTAAATGAGGATAATTGAATAAGTGTATGCCATGAATCACCTCTTCTTGTATGATTGTGAGAATATACATTGTGATTGTGGTTTGTTGAATGGATCGGGTGTTACGTTCCGACACACTAACTTGGATCGGTTGCCACGTTCGGACATAAATATGGGATCGGTTACCATATTCCGGCATAAATATGGGATCGGTTGCCACGTTCTGACATATACATTGGATCGGGTACCACGAACTGGTACACTAACAGTTTGGGCTTGGGTTATATGAGAGGACCATTGAATTGGGTTCCATGAGAAGACCATTGAATTGTGTTGTGTATCTACTTGTGTTGATTACGTTCATATCTACTAGTGATTGAGGTTGAAAGATTGTTTGTTGCTCTAAAATGATAACTAATGTGTGTTATTGAGAACGTGGAATGCTACATTGATCCTGAAAAGATGAATAATATTGTATATGTTCGGTATATGCTTGTTTTATAATGTTGTGGTTACTTGCATGTGTTTTACTTATTGGAATAGCCGCTTGATCCTACCAGTACACTGTGGTTGTGTACTGATACTGCACTTGCTTGTTCTTTGTTGAGTACAGGGCATCTTCAAGCGGCTATTGATAGACCTTAACTAGGTGGCTGTTGAGCGTGATCGGATTCAAAGGTGAGCCAGTTTTTTCAGGCTGCCATGGATGATTCTTGTTTAAGTCTACTCTTTTCGAACTCAGACTATTTGTTTAAGGTGTTTGTTTAGTTTTGGATCTTGTTAAAGTTTTGGTACATTGACTTTCAGGTTCTAGGAGTTGTTCTTCCGCATTAGTTTGGCTAGTTTGTTTAAACCTTTGGAGTTTATGGGAACTCCGTTTTTTTTTGGTCATTTAAACTTACTTTCGTAACCTTAAATGCTTTAGTATTTTGATTAAGTTGGTTAGCTAATTAGTATGAATGGTTCTCACACCGGAGGGTTAGTGTGGGTGTCAATCACGACGGTCTAGGTCGTGACACTTATACTTATTGTGAAAAATGAAATACAAATCCTCTCATTCTCATACTTATTTACTGAGGATTTAGTTCATAACTATAGTTAATTGCGAAAAAGTCCTCAAATTTGACGCAAAAGGGCCTCTTTAACTTCCCTCTTAACTTTACTTTAATTTAAAATGTTAACTAAGATACATGATTAGGATATGTAGGATCTCTCAAGGATTAATGAAAACTTTAAGAGTTAATATCAAGGAGAGAGCGAATACACGATTTAAAAGAACACATATAGGACAGAAGAACGGAGAAGAAATTGACCTAATGACCCTGGCGCATTACTGGCACTTGGCTCTAAGCCTAAAAGTACTTGGGTACTTTTGGGGTACACTGCAAGCGCAGGACGACAGCCCTCCTAGTGTAACGACCCGAATCATCGTTATTTAGGAAGGGCAAAATGTCGGGAGAACTGGGCCCACCATCCCGCCAGAGCGGGATGATATCGCTAGGGCGGCGACGCTCCAGCAGAACAAGTAGCACCCAAGCGGGATGGTCGGGACATAACTTAAATAACGCGAAGTCTTATTTTCTCCTTTTCCCCAAAACACCAAAAAGAGACGAGGATCACCCCAGAAACCCTCAAAAGGCTGCTCTAGGTTTGTGAAGAAAGGAGACATAGATTTCTAGCGTAAGGTTGATTATAGCTTGCGGATTTCTGATCAAAATCCACCATCTCGTTGTCTGGAAGCCAGGATTGGAGCGCTACAATCCCTCTGTGACTGCTTAGCGCCAGGTAGGCTAGGTTTATTTAATTGAATAGTTATAAATCCATGATCATTGTGTAGTATATTGATCATTGATGGTAGAATTCATGCGTAGGCCTTCGTGCACCGAATAAGGGATGGTTGTACCTATGTTCCTAGTGGTTACTTGAGATGTGTACCGTAGGGGGAAGCCCCGTCCTGTGAACTAGGGGTAGGTGATGGTTCGATTCTCTGTTTATGTGATACATTCCGGATAGTACTTCCATTGTGTGCACGCGCGTATGTGAATAAAGGATTATGAATCAACTCGATGAAATGACTAAATATGTATAATTACATGTCATGAACCTGTTGCGAACTGAATCTAATGAATTGATTATGTATGAACCATTAAATGTCATGAACCTATTACTTGATTGTATGATTATGAGTAATATCATTATAGGTGTGATCGTGATTGTGGTTGTGCTGACTAGATCGGGTGTAATATTTTGACACATATATTGGATCGAGTGTCACGTACCAACACATATATTGGATTGGATGTCACGTACCGACACATATATTAGATTGGGTGTCACGTACCAACACATATATTAGATTGAATGTCGCATTTCGACATACTAACAGTTTGGGTGTAGGTTCCATGAGAGGACCACTTATGATTGATACATTCATAACTGTCTGTATTGATGTTGCGAGTTGTATGTTGCTACTAAAGTGATAATTGAATTATACACTCAGTACATGTGTGTTTATTGTGTTGTAACTAATTGGTTATGTCTCGTTTACTGAAAATCATTGTGAAAGGTTAGACCCAATCGAAAGCGGGTCTGGTGAGTGGGGACTGAGGGTCCGAGCGTTGATGTTGGTTATGTAGAGGGGTTCTCCGTGTTCCTTAATAATGAGAAGTGGGGTGGTATTCGTGATGTAAATAAATAGGTAAGTCTTACCTTGGAAAGGTATTCGTATTGAAACGTTTAGCGAGCCTTGATAGAATATTGTCATGGGGTCAAGGGATGAGTGGTGACGAAAAAGAAGCAAGGGTATGTCGTGAGTGGTTAGTCGGAGTGGTAGTGGTTGCATTCGAGAAAAACCTTCCATGAGTTAGAATGGTTAAGCTATGATCAAGATACGAGTTAGTAGGGTGATGGGGATGAGAGTTAGAGGCAAGTGTACTAGTATATGTTAAAGTACCCGGGAATGGTAAGGGTAGGAAGATATAAAGGTGGAGGAATGAACGGTCTTATTGCATGTTTACTGCTAGTCGATTTCTTATATTATGCGGTGGGTATTGGGTTGACCGATGCTGCCTACCAGTACGTGTGGTTTATACTGATACTACTATTGCTATACCTTTTGGCATAGTCTGGATGAAGGGTCGATGATGTGTCACGATCCAGGGGTACCCCCTAGACGTAACACGACGTACTTGACCCCATAGGGGTCTCATACAAGCCCTTAGAATCATCATAACATCAAGACATAGAATAATGCAAAAAAATTTAAAACTTTTACAATCGAAGTCAACTTCTTTTTCATAAACGAATAAGAGTCTAAACTTGTCTCAATCACCATCTAGTACAATAGAGAGTACACATATGGTTAAAAGCCCTTTACAAGTCTCAAAATAGGAAGTACAATAGAAACTAGAAACAATAACGTCTTGTCCTCGAACTTGAGGACTCACCAAGCCTAGGGAATAGTCAACCCAAGCTTCACTTGCAAGAAGAAGTGCGTCTCAACGACCGGAACATAGTAAAAAGTAGAAATATGGGTTAGCACATAAACTACTAAGTATGGAAGCCATGCATAAAAATCCTTGAAATATGCATAAAAGGGACATTTAGTTGAAATGATTCCTTTATTAAGTTTGAAAACCATTATGCACATATATGAAGAAACATAAATCATACCAACATATAAGCAACCCAAAGTCATACTAGTGCAATGCAAAGGAAAGATCCCATAACCCTTCCAAAAGCTAAGTATCACATTTAGATCACCAACAACATACGTATCTTACCTTTGGTTCATCCATAACCAACATACATAAGTAAGGAGACATTCATGATCATAACTTCTAACAAGTAAAGTCCACCTTAACATTCATACATATCATACATACATAATTCATAAGTCTTCATAACATAAGAGAACGTCACCATGACCTCTCTTAAGGTCTACTTGTGCAATGTGTAAGTGAAGTCCCATACCCCCACTCAAACTAAGTAGTACCCCTTAAGAAGTCATAATTAAAGTCCATGTTCTTAATATAGTTCATATTCATGTCATATAGGGATAATAGCCTTAACCGACATAGACCATGTGAGCTACATGTGTTCTACCCCCACACCGAAAAGAGGTGTCCTACTTGCCTAAGGTAGAACGTATATTTTAGCTTTTAGGTGGATCCACTAGCTAAGACCTATGCGGGCACATAGTTATGGGATATGGAGATTGCTTCTAGAAAACCTAACTACTAACGTGGAGGTTTCCATCTCATGAGACACCTTATTGGGAACCCATCTACTAGCGTGAAGGAATACATCTCATACTCATATCCACTCGGTTCTAAGCGTAATTCCCTTTAAAGTCACATTAAGTCTTTACTTAAGTTTAGGTTCGTGAAAGAATGCACTAGACACTCAACCTAACATACATAATAATAGCTCATAGATTCATTAGGTGAGAATGCCCTTTCAACCTTAGAATCATCAACATGTGAGTAAACCTTTCACATCATATTCATAGTGTATTCATGAGAATGGCCTTTCAATCAACACAACAAACTTAGCATAAACATACATACATACTTCATGCATAATCAAGTGTAAAGTTATATGAAAGAAGGATCTTGCATCAATACCACAACTACACAATATTCATAGGTTCATACCTATCTAAGCGAATCACAAGTTCATAAACAATCTTCATCAACATATACAAACCTTAACAAATATCCCTTCAAGGCTAAGAATCAAGATCAACCCTAACTTCTATAATTAAAACACTAGATAGGTGAATTTAGTGATTCAACAACTTAATAAACATAACATAATCAATTGTCAAGCTTACATGATCAATCAAGTCATACCCTAGTTCACAATTTAGGAAGAATGGGAAATGATGGGTCCACGGGAGATTTTCATCAAAATCCAACAATTCTCCATTAATACAATCATAAATCATCATAATCAATCATAATAAACCATAGTTAAATAATTGAAATCGATTTTGAAGAAGACCCATGACTATATTGAAAACCCTAGGATTGAGGGTTTTGAAAACATAGTTTGGAGGGGCTCTTTGGCTGATAGCTTTCCAAAGATAAAAATCATCCATACCTTAATTTGAATTCCTCATGAAATTGGAGAAGAAAGGTTGGTTCTTGAACCCCTAACTTGACCTTGACCTTGTTCTTCAATTGAGTCTTAGAGAGAGAATTTTTTAGAGAGGAGAGTTGGTTTTCTTTTGAGTCTTGTGAGTTATGAGGTGTTAAGAGAGTTTAATGACTTAAAATTATTTATATAAGTCTAAAATAATTAATATAACCATCCTCACCCATACTTAATTAATTAGGAATTAATTAAATTTTTTATCCTTGGCCGACTTAAGGCAGCTTCCCATGCCCCCATCCACGAAACCTCACCCACAGGGCGTGGATGGAACCACGGACCGTACTAGTCATTCGTTGTTTGGGATTGGGGCTTGTCATCTTGGCCAGCCTTTGGGCCTCACCCACGATTCCCTTCTACGGGGCGTGAGTTGGTTCGCGGACCGTACTGCACCCTCGTGGAATGGGACTGGAACTTGAAGGGTTTGGGAGAGTTTGGGGAGACTAAGTTTCGACTCACGATCCCTACCTATGGGGCGTGAGTCCACCCATGTGGCGTGGGTGCCCCTCTCGTGGACCAAGCTATTTTTGACAGCTTGTTAGGCAGCCCCTTGGTCCTCCTGAAGGATCCTTGGGAGGTCCTTGGGGGGGATGCCTTGACGTTTAGGGACTAAAACCTTAGTACTAAGTTAGGGTAGTCATTTTACATCTCTTATCTTCATGTTAAACCTATTTAAGACACTAGACTACAAGTTAGGCTCTAGCTTAGGTCATTAGATTTCCGGGGTGTTACATTATATCCCCCTTGGGAATATTCATCCTCGAATGATGATCTTGACACCAAACTAAGTTAGAAACTCAAGACTAACAACCCAACACACATGAATCATCAAAATGAGTAAAACTTATAAATGCACTATTCACTTTATGCACTTCTCAAAAGGTGGAAACTTCAACTCCATTTCACAACATGGCCAATGCAATACAAGAAAGTAGGAACTACATCTACCAACTCAATATGCATGAAGCTCATCAATTCATATAAACATGGTAGGAACTACCTTCTCCAACTCAAAACAAGCTCAACACAACAGTAAAGAGCCAGCATATCATTTCATCAACATCATAACTAAGCATGTTCATCAATTCACCTCATGTAGTCAAATCTACAATCATCATACTAAAATGCAATTCAACATGAGGGACATATAAATCATGAAAACTCAATATATACTAAACATGAATTCTCACAAGAACATGCACAATAATAAGGATATCATGGAAGACTCATACAATACACATGACTCCCAAAACACTAAAACTCAAGAAGAACTACTTACCTCAAGCTTGAATAGGAGTAGGAGGAAAAAGAAGGGGATAAGGGGACTTCTTATCAGCCTCGGCCTCCCATGTATCACCCTCAACTAAGTGATTCCTCCGTAATACCTTAATCGATGCTACTTCCTTGTTTCTTAACCTTTTCACTTGCCGGTCCAAAATCTCCACCGAAACCTCTTCATAGGATAGACTCTCATCGACTCCTAAACCCTCTAAAGGAATGATGGTTACCGGATCACCAATGCACTTTAGGAGCATGGAAATATGAAACACCGGGTGAATCGGAGTCAGCTCACTTGGCAAGTCTAGTTCATAAGCACCCTTTCCAATACGCTTCAAGATTTGATATGGGCCTGCGTACTGGGGACTAAGCTTCCCCTTCTTACCAAATCTCATCACACCCTTCATATGTGAGATTTTCAAGTAGACCCAATCACCAATCTCAAATTCTAGATCCCTCTTTCTAACATAGGCATAAGACTTTTGCCGACATTAGGCCGTCTTCAACCTCTCTCTAATGAGGCAGACTTTTTCAATCGCCTCATAGACTAATTCAGGACCAAGTAGAGCAACTTCACCTACTTCAAACCACCAAACCGAAGATCTACACCTTCTACCATACAATGCTTCAAATGGTGCCATGGCAATATTGAGTGGTAACTATTATTTTAGGCAAACTCTATCAACGAAAGATGGTTATCCCAACTACCCTTGAAGTCAACCACACATAACCTCAATATGTCCTCTAAGGTTTGAATGGTGCGTTCCGCTTGACCATCCATTTGAGGGTGAAAAGGTACTAAGCTTAACATTGGTACCAAGCCCTTTTTAAAATGCCTTCAAAAAATGTGAAGTAAATTGAGCACCCCGATCCGAAATGATAGATAACGAAACCCCATGCAACTTCACTATCTCATTGATGTACAACTTGACATAGTCTTCTGCCTAATAAGAAACCTTGACGAGAATAAAGTGGGTTGATTTTGTTATCCTATCGACAATGACCCAAATAGAATCATGTTGCCTTCGAGTACGAGGCAAACCCACAACAAAGTCCATATTTACATCCTCCCACTTCCAAGTGGGAATATCTATATATTGGGACAACCCTCCAGGCTTTTGGTGTTCGGCCTTAACTTGTTGACAATTAGGACATTTGGCCACAAAACACGCTATATCCTTTTTCATGCCATTCCACCAATAGACTTCCCGTAGATCACAGTACATCTTGGTGGCTCCCGGATGAATAGAATACTGCAAACCATGAGCCTCTTCTAAAATTTTCTCTCTTAAGCCATCAACATCCGAAAAACATAATCTACCTTGGTACCTATTCACCCCATCTCCCCCTTGGGAGAAAGCCCTAACGAACTTGTCGAGTACCGATTCTTTCAACTCCATTAAAATAGGATCAAGGTGTTTCTTGGACTTCACATCAACCACAAAGGAAGATTCGGAACCATGATGGACTATGACACCACCCTTGGTGGAATCCACTAGTTGGACACCTAGTCGGGCCAACCTATGTACATCACAAACTAACTCCTTCTCATCTTCTACATGAGCCACACTACCCATGTACATTCGACTTAGGGCATCGACAACTACATAGGCTTTGCCTGGGTGGTAAAGGACACTCATATCATAATCCTTCAAAAGTTCTAATCACCTTTTTTGTCGAAGATTCAAGTATTTTTGGCTAAACACATATTGGAGACTCTTGTGGTCGGTGAACACATTAACATGCACCCCATATAGATAATGTCTCCATATTTTCAAAGTAAATACCACCACCACCAACTCGAGATCATGAGTAGGATAGTTCTTCTCATGTATCTTGAGTTGTCTTGAACCATAGACAATTACTTTCCCATGTTGCATAAGGACACATCCCAAACCCACTTGAGAAGCGTTACAATATACTACAAACCCATCGGTACCCTTCGGTAAGGTCAAAATCGGAGCGGATGTGAGTTTATCTTTAAATTCTTGGAAGCTTTTCTCACAAGCTTCCGACCACACAAATTTAGCCTTGTTTTGAGTTAAGACCGTCAATGGAGAAGCAATAGAGGAAAAACCCTCAACAAGCCTTCTATAGTAGCCGGCTAAACCCAAAAAACTTCTAATATTAGTAGGAGTTAGAGGTCTAGGCCAACCCTTGACCGCATCCATCTTCTTCGGATCTACCTCAATACCCTTGCTCGACACAATATGACCAAGGAAGGCAACCGACCTTAGCCAAAACTCACATTTACTAAACTTAACATATAATTGGTTATCCTTGAGGACTTGAAACACCACTCTCAAATGGTCCATATGGTCACTCTCACTCTTAGAATAGATCAAGATATCGTCAATAAACACAATGACTAACATGTCGAGATAATTCTAGAAAACCTTATTCATAAGGTCCATAAAGACAGTCGGGGCATTTGTTAGACCAAAGGACATTACAAGAAACTCATAGTGACCATATCTTGTTCGAAAGGCCGTCTTAGGAATGTCACACCCTCTTACCTTTAGTTGATGGTAACCCAAACGAAGATCTATCTTGGAGAAATAGTTAGCCCCTTGAAGTTGATAAAACAAATCATCAATTCTAGGGAGAGGATACTTGTTCTTTATAGTCACCTTGTTCAATTGACGATAGTCTATACACATCTTAAAGGACCCATATTTCATTTTCACAAACAATATTGGAGCACCCCATGGAGATATGGTTGGTTGAATAAAACCTTTGTCTAACAAGTCCTTGAGTTGATCTTTCAACTCTTTCAATTCGGCCGGAGCCATTCTATAAGGAGGGATATATATGGGTTGTGTATGTGGAAAAAGATCAATGTCGAAGTCTATTTCCCGTTCGGGAGGAATGCTGGACAAGTCATCGGGAAAGACTTCTGGAAATTCACTCACCACGAGGACCGACTCTAAAGAAGGGACCTTGGACTCAACATCCATAACCCTAACAATATGATACATGGACCCCTTAGAGATCATTTTTCTAGCTTTTAGACATGAAACAAATTGACCTCTAGGAATAGAATTCCCCCCTTTCCACTCTAAAATTGGCTCTTTCGGAAATTGAAATTTGACCACCCGGGTCCTACAATCTGTTGAAGGATAACATGCATGCAACCAATCCATGCCCAAAATACATCAAAATCAAGCATGTCTAATTCTACAAATCAACCAAAGTGACTTTATGAGACAAAGAAATAGGACAACTCCTATGGACTCTTTTTGCCACAACTGAGTCACCAGCTGGGGTAGACACCGAAAAAGGTTCTAGTAACTCTTCGGGAAGCATTTCAAATTTCATAGCCACAAAAGGTGTAACAAAAGACAATGTGGCACCAGGGTCTAACAATGCATAAACATCAATGGAAAATACTTGCAACATACCCGTTACAATATCTAGGGAGCTCTCTTGGTCACCTCAGGATTGAAGACCATAGAAGCGGTTCTTCTTGGGAGCATCGGAATTTGAGCCACTTGGAGGGACTTGTTTTCCCTCTCTCCCTTGAGCCCTTATCATGGGACAATCTCTTTTCGTATGACCGCTCTTTCCACAACTAAAGCAACCATCTGTGTCAACTAGGCACTTGCCTTCATGCTTCTTACCACACTTTGCACAATTAGGCCTATCAACATAAGAGCTACAACTATTTCCTCCTTGTGGCTTAGGATTAGACACCCTATCTTTGTTGACCCTTGGAGTGCTAGAGGAGCTTTGGTTGGAAAACATCTTCTTGAACCTTGGTTTACCTTGAACCTCAAATTTACCCTTAGAAGAATTTCCATCATCGGTACTTGCCCTCTTTACCTCTTTATTCTTCTTCCTAAGCCTTGTCTCCTAAAATTTTTGGGCATACACCATTAGACGTTAAATGTCCATATTGTCATGAAGCATTTCCGCACGACATTCTTCCTCAATTGAGTCGGACACACCCGTTACAAACTGGCTCATCTCATCTCTAGGATTAGACACCAAAGATGGGGCATATTTGGACAATTTAGTGAATTTCAAGGAGTATTCTTGGACACTCATACCTTCTTGTCGAAGGTTGATGAACTCCTCAACTTTGGCTTCCCTCTTCTCACAGGGAAATGACCTATCAAGGAATATTTTTTTGAATATTTCCCAACTTATGGGACCCGCTCTTATAGCCCTATTATCCTTATAATTGAGTATACCACACTTGAGCCTAGAGCTGTCAATATGGGCTAGCCCACCCCATCCGGGCTAACCCATACATGCTTTGACATTTTACGGGTCAGGCCGGGCTAGCCCATTTTTGGTGTGGGCCAAAAAATGGTCGGCCCAGCCCACAAGTACGTGGGTTACAGGCTTGACGGGCCAGCCCACTTTATTAAAAATTATATTTTTTTATAATTATTAAAATAAATTATAAATTGTAATTTAAAAGTATTATCATAAATATGGACAAAACAATATTACATGGTGTTAATGTTACTACTTGTTAATCAAATCCACAAATAAAATTATCTTTATAATATTTATTAAGTTTTTTTCAAATAAA